>JAPPVO010006958.1:0-20177 GCA_030407325.1 Camellia japonica
CTTACCATTGACTCAACTGACAAAAAGGGATATCATTTGATTGGACTGACCAAAGGGAATCAGCATTCCAAGAGTTGAAAACTCGACTTGTAACTGCACCGGTTCTTACCCTACCTTCAGGTACGGATGGTTATACTGTATTTAGTAATGCTTCTCATAAGGGTTTGGGATGTGTTTTAATGCAGAATGGGAGAGTAATTGCCTATGCTTCCCGACAACTAAGACCGCACGAAAAGAATTACCCAACCCATGACTTGGAACTTGCCGCAGTGGTATTTGCATTGAAAATCTGGCGTCACTATCTGTATGGAGCGACATGTGAAGTATATACCGACCACAAAAGTTTGAAATACTTCTTCACACAGAAAGAACTGAACATGAGACAGCGGAGATGGCTAGAATTGATTAAAGATTATGAACTACAGATTCTGTACCATCCGGGGAAAACCAACACCGTTGCCGATGCATTGAGTCGGAAATCGATTGGGAACTTAGCCTATTTGCTCACCGGGCAGAAAGAGTTGCTTTGTGACCTTGAAAAATCTGAAATTGAAATTGTTTTGCGAGAACAAGGTGGAACCTTAGCTGCTATTTCTGCTCAACCGGCACTGATTGAAGAAATTAAAGAGAAACAGCAAGTGAATGACTTCTTGAAGAAGATCATCGAAGAAAGGGAATCTAAACCAAGACCGGGTTTCAAATTTGAAAATAATGTACTGAAATTTCAAGAAAGACTGTGTGTACCGAATGATACTGAACTGAAAAGAAGAGTTCTGCAAGAGGGCCACAACTCAAAATTTTCTATTCATCCGGGGAATACGAAAATGTACCAAGACCTGAGACTGAATTTCTGGTGGCCGGGAATGAAGAAAGAAATTGCTGATTTTGTATCAAAATGTCTTCATTGCCAACAAGTTAAAATCGAACATCAACGACCCGCAGGCTTATTGCAGCCCTTACCGATACCGGAGTGGAATGGGAACATATCACTATGGATTTTATTGTGGGATTGCCTCGCTCTAGTAAAGGTATGGACTCAATTTGGGTTATTGTTGATAGACTGACTAAATCTGCTCACTTCTTACATGTTAAGACAATTTATAATGCGGACAAATTGGCTATACTCTATATTGATGAAATTGTTAGACTGCATGGAGTGCCTGTGTCCATTGTTTCTGACAGGGATTCGAAGTTTACATCAAGATTTTGGCAAAGCTTACAGGCTGCATTGGGTACTGAACTGAGACTGAGTAGTGCCTATCATCCTCAGACAGATGGCCAGTCAGAAAGGACCATCCAGACTTTAGAGGATTTATTGAGAATATGTGTCCTTGACTTTCAGGGAAACTGGGAAAGCCATTTGCCCTTAGTTGAATTCGCCTACAACAACAGCTATCATTCAAGTATTGGTATGGCGCCTTTCGAGGCATTGTATGGCAGAAAATGTAGATCTCCGATTTGTTGGGCAGAAGTTGGAGATGGGCCTTTGCTTGGGCCCGAGATTGTTTGTGAAACGACTGAGAAAGTGAAATTGATACAACAGAGACTGAAAACTGCACAGAGCAGACAGAAAAGTTATGCAGATGTCAGAAGGCGAGACAGAGAGTATGAAGTGGGTGATCACGTTTTTGTGAAAGTGACACCGATGAAAGGCCAGACTCGTTTTGGAGTCAAAGGCAAGTTAGCGCCAAGATATGTCGGACCGCATGAGATTATTGAGAAAATCAATCCGGTGGCGTATTAAGTTGCGCTTCCTCCTGAAATGGAGCATATGCATAACGTCTTCCACATTTCTATGCTGAGGGACTACCTCTGGGATCCTTTCCATGTGATAGAGCCTACTTGTGTAGTGCTGAGTGATGACTACACTTATGAGGAACGACCTATACAGATTGTAAACAGACGGATCAAGAAGTTGAGAAACAAAGAGATCCCGTTAGTGAAAGTTGACTGGCAAAACCATGGTGGCGTGTATGCCACTTGGTAAAGGGAAGATGACATGGCTAAAAGATATCCTGAACTGTTTCCACTGAATCCCGTTTTCTTCCAGAATGAAGGTAACTCGAGTTTAGGGGACTAAGCTCTTTTTAAGGAGGGGAGACTGTAACAACTCTCGTCACTGTTTACCGATAATTACTGATTACTGCTAAAACTGAGACGGATTATGATTGGTAATTGAACTGATTGAAATACTGGACTGACTGACTGGAATTTGAAACTATATCTGTTATATTGCATTTCTATCTGTTGCCTGTTTGATTATCTGTTCATGTTTTTATGTTTGAACTGCAAATTGAAGGCCTTATCGGCGGCCGAACCAGGAATTGATTGATGTTTTAGGACCATCATAATTTATAAGATTTTATGGCATATTTATCTGAAATTTGATTTGGTATGATTAAATTAGATTAAATAGTGTGTAATACATGAATTGGACTTATTACCATGATGCCATTGTGAGTGGGCCACTTCATAGACCAACTTGAGATTTAGATTCAACTTTTTTTCCCTCGGTCATTTTGAACCCACAACCGACTAGAGAGAGAGAATGACAGGTATAGAGTGATTACAACTTGAGTTCCTTACATTTTGCTTGGGAATTGAAGGAATTGAAGAGAGTATTGCAAACTGAGCTTCTAGACCTTTAATTCAAGACCTAAGGTAGAGTAACTACCATTTTGTTCACGAATTTAAGTGGTTCTTGCATGGTCTAGAGCATAGTTAAAGTCTTGAGCCAAGTTATGGCTCTTAATTGTTGAATTGAAGCTTAATTGTTGCATGCATGGCTATATCCTTCCATTTTAAGACTGATTACATAGAATTTGGTACATGCATGCTCATGATTATGTTTAAGGTTCATGAAATCATCTTATTCTCAAACGATTTGGCTCTTTTGAGCATGTATTGAAGCTTTGAATTGATTTAAAGTCTTGCATGTCATGTTTGAAGTTAGTTCATGAAAAATTGGTTTGAATTTGGATTTAATTAAACTACCTTTGGGCCTTGATTTTACAAATTGAGCTTTGAATCACGTTATTCTATGTATTTACAAGTGTTTTCCCAAAAATGGGCCCAAAGGAATTGATTTTGATACATTGGAACTTGATTTGAGCTTGGAAGTTCAAATCTGGAAATTCCAGATTTTGGACTCCCACTCGAGCGGGGAAAGTGGCGCTCGAGCGGGAAATTCGTGCTCCCAGTACTTTGCACTGTTTTGAAGTTCGCTCGAGCGGAAGAATTGACGCTCGAGCGGGACCTTGTGTCTTACGCTCGAGCGGGTGTCGAGCGCCCATCGAGCGTGATTTTTGAGCATCCAGTACTTTTGACTGTTTTGCAGTCCGCTCGAGCGTGGGAAGTGACGCTCGAGCGGGAACCGTTGTCTGCATGTCCACTCGAGCGGAGTAACCTACGCTCAAGCGGGACCCCTGTTTTCTGAAAATTCTGAAAATGCTTTTAAAGTGCATTTTTGCATCCTCATTCCATCCTAGGCATTCTTAGGCCTAGTTTAAGGCATCTTAATGAGGATATAGAAGTAGAACACACAGAGGCAATTAGGGATTAAGTTATTATCACTCTCAACTGTGTAGCTTAGTGTGTGTTCATCCTGTAAACTGTGTAGGGTTGGCGAATGGAGACGCGCTCTAGCTTACTGTAGCCCAGAACTCTGTGAGTAACAATTGTATAAAGATATGTTCAACTGAGAATGTTTTCTAACTGTTTAACTGAACTGTTTTCTGAATCGATACTGTTAATCGAATGAATGTATGTCCTATATTCTAAACTGTATTGTGGCATCCTTAGCAATTACTATTTACTGTTACTGTTACAGAGATCTCTGTCGGTTCCCTTGTTGGAACCACCACTGTTTATTGATTGATGGCCAACATTAACTGTTCGGTCTTTTAAGACCTACTGTTTACTGTACTGTTATGCTAATGGATGTACCACATATGACTGTGCTGATTGAACGACTGAAATACTGGTTTAATGAACTGTTTTCATTACTGTAAGGACATTCATTCTTAACCTCTTTACGCATTATGTTATTCACTGGGCTTTAGCTCACTGTTTATATATATATGTAGGTGTTCAGGCACCAGACCGGAGCTATGAGCGTGGGTTAGGCTCCCCTTTTTGTCAAGCCAACTGCTGTGCCTCACTACGAGGTTCCGAGCCTGTCTAGTAAAGGCTATGGGGTGTTCTAGTTTTCCCCCTTCTGTTCTGTTTTATAACGACTGTATAGACTGTTACTGTACTATTTAATAGGGATTAGGTCCCTGTTCTGAATGGTTGTAAATATTGTACATACTGTTTTGTCACTGACTGCATATATGTATGAAAAATCTTTTTGCATACAGACTGTCACAGCTCATTGGACATTGTTTATTTACTGTATTGGCTTCCGCCATGCCCCTATACTCTGTTTTACTATATTACTGTTAAGTAGGCCTTCGGTAATCTCGGATTACTGGCCGGTTACGGTGCTAAACCCATAGGGGCGGGTTTGAGTCGTGACAATAATGATGTGTAATGATGACAATAAAGTTTTCAATTTTGGATTAGTATTGCAAAATATGGACATAGCTAGTTTTTTTTCAAAATGTGAATATTCACATATCATTGGTTATTTTAAATTTATGGTATTATGTGGTTAAAATGTGGGTTTCAATTTCTTATTTTTGTATTTTTACAGCAGATGGATACCTTCATGTGTATGTATGCTTATTGGGTAGGTATTTCAATGAATATGAACGTTCACATTCACTGAAGTTATTATTATTATGAGTGATCATATTTTAATGTTTTGCATTTTATGATGTGAATTTCAATATTAGAAGCATGTGATGGTTGCATGACGTACAACGTAGATTAATGATTGCATGGTTATTGTATAATGTAAATGTTTACATATCACTGATTATTGTATGAGTTTTGCATGATTATTATATGGTGTGAATATTCATATTGTAAGGAGTCATTGCTTATTGTGAATTATTACATTGTAATGTGTTGCAATTAGTGTTATGGCCATCACATTATTAATCAATGTTAATATTCACATTCAAATATAATCATATAAGCGCAAATAACATTAATGTGTTATTTTACCAACATACATTTGTAATGTGAAAGTTCATATCAACATTTATCTACCACAACTCATATTAAGCCAATTGTTATGTGTATACAAATATAATCAACCACCAGCAATGTAGATGCTCACAGTATCTACACTTCGATCAATGTGAATGTTCACAGCGTTGCTTCTTTATGTCGGAGTAACGTAGTCGATTTAAGATTTTGGAAATGTGAGAGATTTTCTCTCCAAAATAAGGGAGAGGTTTTTTTTCATAGAATAAATAAGAGATTTTCCCTATAAAATGAGGGAGAGATTTTCTCCCTAGAATGAGATAAAATCTCTATAAAATGAGAGACTATTATTATTTTTTTATTGTATATTAGTTTTAAAATGAAAACACACCCAAAAAGTTTGCAATGGTGATTTGGTTATATTATCTTAAATCGAACCTAATGAAATATTAAAAAAAAAAAAAGAAGTTAAATGGAACATAACATTTAAAAATAAGACTTTATGAAATGATCCCATTCTTTTTTCTTCTAATCTTTCCAAATATTGGAGAGATTCAAAAAAATGAGTTATGAGAGAAAATTCTCTCCATTTCTCCTCATCTCTTATGTTTAGTAATCCAAGCATGTGATTATCACCCAGAGAAATTAATTTCTTTTTGTTTCTCTGCAAATCATTCAATCCAAACGAAGTGTAAAGGAATGGAAATACATAGACAAATATTTTTATTTTTTCAGATACTCAATACCAAACAACAGTAGATTTATTTGGAAATAAATTTTCGAACATATGTAATTGTTTGGAGATATAATACCAGATAATTTTTTTTGGTTTGAAATTAGAATATAAAGAAGTTTTAAAAATTAAATGTCTAGAAACATAGAGCCAAACATAAACAATTTGTTCGGATAGTAACTATTGAACAATGCCAAATAATTTAGATACACAATGTCGAATATATGAAATCTCTTTGGAAACAAGTTTTCGAAAAAATGTAATTTATTCAGTACTAAATTTCCATACAAATTCCATAAACTTATTGACCAAAAACGATGAAGATGAACAGAAAATTTACATTCTCTATAAATAAATAAATAAATAGTTTGAAAATGTCTTCTTTATTATTCATCGTTGACTTTAATATGAAATAACAATGTAAAAATGATGAATTCAAGGAAAATAATATGAAAATACAAAGTGAATAGAGTGAGAAAAAAAGGAGAGAGTGAAAGATTGAGATTGATTATGAGATGTGGTATCCAAAACATTATAATTTATACTTCTTCTTTTTTTAATATCAAATACTTTTTAGTCATTTTAAGTAGGAATATAATCACTCTATTTGGTTTCCAGTTTCAGAATTTACTTTTCAGAAAATTCTACTTTTTCGTTTTCCGTATTTTTTTGTTTTCACTGTATTTTTTTAATATTTTAAGCAATTTTTTTAATTTTTAAACACACCTAACATAAATATACTTAAAAAAGTATAATATTTGTAGAAAAAAATCTTTAAAAAATTCACTAAATACCCAAAATACAAAAAAAAAAAGCAAAAACAAAAACAAAAATTCAATACATTTTTTGTTTTTTGTATTTTTGTGTATTTATTAATTTTTTAAATTATTTTTTCACAAATATTTTACTATTTAAATACATCTAAGTAAAATGTATCTAAAAAAGTAAAACAATTGCCTAAAATTTTAAAAATATTCAATAAAACAAAAAAAAAATACAAAAAATTAAAAAAACTCAATTTTTAAAAAATTGAATTCAAAAATTGAAATCAAACACACTGAATAGTAATAAAAATATTTCATTAAGTTAGGATGTCCAACCAATCTCATGGGGCCCAAATAGAATCACCCTCCTTGTAAGCTGAGATTCAGAAGCACCGTTGGTACCCTTGGAGCTGATTCTGAAAATCATCTTATTTAGGCCTCGTTTGGCAAGTGTTTCTTTTAGTCAAAAAGGCAAAAAATTACTAAAAAAATCAAAAAACCAACAATCCATACCAAAAAGTCAAAGATTTTATTTTCTCTCTACTTTTTGTACATCTTTTCCTAAAAAGCCAAAAAGTCTTCCCAAACATACTGATTTTTTTTACATCACATTTTAGCCAAAAAGCTAAAAAGTTAATAAAAAAGCTTGTTCCCAAACGAGGCCTTAAGTTGCTATAAGTTTAAAACAAAAAATAAAAATAAAGAGGTTGCTATAAGTTTAAGTTGAGCATTGCCTTCCAATTCCGGAAAGTCCAGAACTTGATTAATCGCAATTAACAAAACCAAATTGAAAAAATATATATATAATGCCAGTTTGCATTTAAGTTTAATCCTCTTTAAATGCATAACAGCTCAAAACAGTGGGATGGTGATCTGCTCCATAACAGCACAAAACTGCATTCAGAGCCATCAAAAGTCACAGAACAAAACTGCATTCAGAGCCATCAAAAGTCACAGAACAACAGCTTACAGCTGAGAACATTTACAGTATGTGAACTACCCATGTTCCATCACCCAGCTAAAATAATACAATACACTTCAACATGGTAAATCATTCCATTTTAGTTATGAAGGTCCCAGAACGAAGCACCCGCCACTGCGAGGTCTGCAAGAGGGTCAGAATGCTTTGTACAAAAGATAAAATGATATTTCACATTGCAGGAAACAGAATCAGGTGCACGAAGCCCACGGCAAAAATGAATATGAATGTAATAACTTTTAACATTTCCTTTAGTGTTAAAGCCCACTAACCAAAAAGAAATTACATGTAAAATTACCACTAAAACCAAGTCATCTGTGATCAAAATCACTTGGCCCTTACAAGGACTATATAGGTGGAATGAAAATAAGTACATTTACACCATTATCACTATTTGTTCATGTTCTAAAGCAAGGGAAGATGTATAAAGTTATATGATGCTCTAATAGGAAAGTTGAAACCGACTGCTAATAGTTCAGACCCCAATCATAAGGCTGATATACCACCTTCAACTGAGTCGTGGCAAGCAACTCCAGCAAAGCTTCAGACTCAACTGGCTCCAGGTAGTTTGCTGCATGCTTCAGTACCCCTACCTCGTTCTTCCCAAAATCAATACTGTACCTGAGTGGTCATGAACGAAATAGCAAAAGACAATAGAAGTTAGAAGCTAAATTGATAAATAACGAACGAATATAGTCCTCTTTTCAGCATAGATGCAAAACATGGGTTTACCAACACCACCATGTTTTGAGTCTTCATCTTCTAGACTTACTATACCATAATAATCACTGCCGAAGTATCCAATTAATCCAAAAAAAAAGCTCAAAACCAAATCTTCAATCATAGAAATGTGATTTTTACAAGTTCAACTTCATCTTCAATTCTGGTGACTGGTAAGGTTTGTTAACTTCTACAAGGTTAAAAAGCTTATAAGATCTTTTACATGGGAGTTACCAATAATGCTTTTAGACCAGAGTGGCTAGCATGATTCTTTCATACATTTGGCACCTAAGTTAAAAGAAACAGTTCAATGAACACATTCCTAGAAAAACCTACCATTTCAGTATCTTACTGACTGACGCAACCTTTGTATTCAGATCTACCGTGAGTCCTCCATTTCTTAAGAAATTACAAGCCGCCTCCGCTAATTCTTTATCAACATTCCCAGGTGAGTAGCATCTAAGGGCTGGCTCAGATCGGTTTCCACAGACTAGTGCAAAGTGGATAAGGGGCTCTGGGTAAGGAAGAGCAACCTGATCCAAGAAAAAAGAGAAGCTTAACAAAAAAACAAAACATGAGTTCCAAAGAACAGCCAATCAACACACATTAATTCAACATTGGTAGATAAAATTTTGTCAACTCTGCCCCTCATAAGTCTAGCAAGAATCACCTATACTTTGGACATATACAGCTGGGCACTTATATAATATTAAGCAAGCATGGTTTCAATTCCCCCACTCTCAGAGAGAGAGAGTCATCCCTACAATAAATAACTCACCTTCAAGTGCACCAAAAACAGAAAGTATAATAGTTTACACCAAAGAATAGTTTCATCCCTGGGATAGACATCAATAATCAGGCAAGGTAGTGTGACCGTCTCACCTTAAAACGTTTATCTTTCACACCAAATGGTTTAGTAAGATTGTATGGGGGTCTCTGATTGGCCCTTAATATGCCATTTTGAATTGCTGAAAGCGAATAGGTGCACCCACCAATAACATACTTAAAATCCCCCATCAGTTTCCTACGCTCTAGAGCTCCAGTAGGATGACCCCAAACCAAAATTGCGTGAATGGCCATCATATTGAAGAGATTTATAAAAAAAGCCATCTTCTCCTCCCTTTCCATATCCTGTAGATCTACTCTTTGAAGCTCCTCAACTATTCTTAAATACCTACAAAAGATTTTTTAATTCAATGGCCACAAGTTATTGAATACCACAATAAGTTAATTAAAAGCATACAAGTTAATTAAAAGCATACAAGTTAATTAAAATACCACAATAAGTTTATCCATATAAATCAAAGGTTCCAACAAACCTTGCAAATTCCTCACTCCATGGATACTTCTGTAATCAACATGTTTTCCATCTTCCGATGCATAAGCTTCAAAGATTGCATAAGACAAAAATCTAAGCCTTGATGAAATTTCTATTATCGGCTTTGGCTTTACTTCTGTTATACCCCTTGGAATGTTGTGACATTGAGACATCACAATAGGATCATGATCCAAGAAGCGGTACAAGTGATTGCCATCTTCAAATAAGTTCTCGCTAAAGCAATGTAAAACCAGCACAGATAATGAAAAATATAAATTTCTATAAGAAATATGAAATCAGGTTGTGTTTGTTTCTGTGTGTGTGTGTGTGTGAGAGAGAGAGAGAGAGAGAGAGAGAGAGATTAACACATTAAAAAAGTTGAGCTTAGTTACTCACTCAAGAACATGCTGGAAGAAGAGTTTGCTTGCAAGGTTTCGACCAAATTCTGTAGCCTATTTGCAACACAGGAACAGATAGAAAAATGGTCAGCAATGATAAGGCAGAAAAATAATAATACTAAATGGCAAAAATGGAATACTAAGATGGTCTCAATAAACAATTAGCCAATTACATTTAACATTGATTAACATTGTTCTTTCCCAAAGTGAACTATAGGCTATAGCTTTAGGACAAAGGGAACATAAAACTATCTCTGTGATCAACAATCTGAAGTAATTGTGGCATTGTCTCAATGATCAAAACTAATCAAGGTTTCTTTGGTATGACTTGGCTTAAAAAAAAAAAAAAAAAAGGAATTCATCACTCTCCAAAAGTTCTTTGGCACAATTGGGAATACATAAATGATAAACCCAAAAAAATGAAAGGGAAATTCCATAATTTTCTAAAGTAGGACCAAAGGCAAAGTAACAAAAGATAAATCAGACTGCAGTCCCTGTAGAAAAGCCTTTAAAACCCCATTTGTGTTCAGTTGTCACAGAATCTACAAACAGTAAGAGCTAGAAACCTCATCTACAATATAAAATGAAGTCGCATACCAGACAGAAAAATTCAAATACAATGTTTTCACCAATCAAGCAGCACAAGATGGCCAAAGGAGACTGTTCTCCAGAATTATGTGGACCAAACATACATTAGCTAACAGATGGATTGCAAATGGAGTCATGAGTTCTGTGGGATCTACAATCTCATCACCCACTCAGTAGCATTATCCTGGCCAAGGATTTCATTTTCATAAAACACATAGGTGACTATGGTCTGAAATTTGAAGAATTCCAGAACTTACATGACTCCTAGAGTGAATGATACTCAAATCAAACCATAGCTCAAAACCATGAACACTTGTAATACATATTCTAATTTTGGGAAATTTTTACTTCAAAACGAATCAAAAATTAAGCAAATCTGTTTTCAACTTTGAAATAAAGCTCAACCACTCCAAAATGGAACTAATTCAAGCAATTCAGAAGAAAGCTTAAAGTTAAGACACCCAGAGTCTTTTAAATCACCAATTAATGGAGATTGGCCTTGTCTTGCATTCATGATACATGTGCTCTAACCTGTGCATATGAGATGCTTAGGACTACACAGGCCGTGAACCACCAACCACATAAAGTAACCATCTATTCAGAAAGACTGAAAATGCAAATGCAACTAACCTCTTCCCTTTCCAAGTACTGATCCTCTGAAAAGAAATCCACAGCTTCAGAGCCAACAAAACAATTGGTGAACCTGCGCATTTTGTAAAATCTGTCCTTGAGAGGAACAGATTCTTTCATTTTGCGGACTATGACAGCTAGCTCATCAATTGCCCCGGAAGTGGACATATCATCCTCACCAGAAAGTGGTGGTAAAGGAGCTTCAAATGCAGGCACTTCTGCAATTACATACTCAATCTTCTCATCAAGTTTGCCAGCCTCCTCCAAACCCTTTATCTCACTCAATCCTCCAATAAGGATTTCATTGAAAAACACTCTAGGAACAGCAGAAGACCCAGCAATCTTCTCAAGTTCCAGCTTTCTGCTGGGATACACATCAATGTTAATCTCAAAGTATCCGAGTTTTCTCCTATGTAGAAACACCCTAGCTTCTCTGCAATCCTGGCATCCTAGCCTTGTATACAATATGATTCTTCCCTTCATGGGTAGTGGCAATGATTCTTCAATTAGCTCTTCCTGCTGTTCGGCTTTGTTTTCTGCATCCACATCACGTGAAATCTTAATAAGGCTTAGGGGATTCCATCCAGATTTCTCTCCTGCTTTCTGAGAGGCTTCTTGGGCTTCACTTTCTTTGGTAGAATCGACAACTTCCTTAGTATTTCTATCAATGTTGTCGTTCTTACCATCATCATTAGGAATGTCCTGTCCACCATCATCACTTTTTCCTGAAAGGCGACGCAGAACACTCGAAACAGCAACAACACTCTTCTCCCTGACAAAGTTCTTAAGAGCCACTGCTTTCTCAGGCCAAATAGACCCTTGAGTATCTGGACCGAGATTATCTGGACCGAGGTCCAAAGAACGAGTGGATGTACTCCTGTTAGCTTCCATCCCAGGAACCTCCGTTCCATCAAAGACAGGCTCTACCTCCTTCTCACCATGAATTTCCTCAAGATATTCATTTGTTCCTCCTTCATTTCCAGAAGCCAATTCCTTACCCTGATCCATCTTGTCATTTGATTCATCTAGACTCTTTGCATTGACGATCTTGGGACTTTCCTCAATGACATTAGATGATTTCATTTCCCTAGCAGGTTCCACTAGATCTTCTTTCTGAACATCGGCTTTATCCTCTGGCTTTTCTGCAGTTGAAATATCCAACATAATTTTCGCAACAGAGTCTTCCTTTTCCTGGTCATCTTTCTGACAATCAGGTATATCCCCATCCTTTTTATCAAGCAAAGCATTCACATTTTTCTTCTCATCATCTCCTTCCTGAACATGAGGTGTATTTCCCTCCTTCATTTCATCAGGTGGAGAAATCACTGAGATTTTCTCTGTAGAATCTTCCTTTTCCTGGTCTTCCTTCTGAACATTAGCTGTGTCTGCTTTCTCTTTAGAATTCAAACTCTTTGTCTCAATAGAGTCTTCCTTTTCCATTATGCCAGCAATATATCTAGTACAGAACCTGACCCACTAAAACATGGCTCTCAGGTAACACGCAACTAGAATCTAGCACTGAAATAATACTTAACCTTCCAGTTCTCGTAGTCAAAATTTAAAAAGTTTCAGATAGCCTGCAACAAGTTCACATATAAAAGCTTAAATACATGTAAAGTTTACAGAACTACATGCCAATTTAGTACAACTATTTTATTTTTCTTTTCTCACACCAATCAGGGTTAATACTCCAATTTCAGAAGATAGAAAAAATTCAAGCATCAATAAACCATGGGTAACAGATCCAAAGGAATGTTTTCCCACATTTCACGAAGATGTTCAAAGGCAGAATGGTTTTACCAATCTAACAGAAAGTATGATGAATTTAATTTTTCAATCAAATATTTTATCAATTCCTCATTTGATATAATTGTGCAAGGAGTTGGCCAACAGAACTATATCCATATCTGGGGCAAATGACTTTGTATAAGCCATATGCTTGCTCCAACCTCCAAATTGCCAAGGCAACTTTCTAATACAGTAACTTTGATACCTAAAAAACTAAAGATTTACTCATTAATGAGAATGAAAGCAAGTAATGTGGAAAAATGATACAAGGAGACAACAAATCATATGGATTGTTGTAATGTTCTTTTCTTTCTGTCGATCAACAAGATGGCCCCAGTGCACACACAAAAGACCAAGAACTCCAACGTCCAGACCCCCTTTGTGCTTTGTCATAATTCATAAAGCTTGGGGTATTCTACAAGAACCACCCTTGTGGGGATTCTAGTTTTGTCTTTTATTTGAAATGCAATCTATCATTGGACTGGGAAACAAACTGATTAAATACTGCTAAATTCCATGCCATGCTTGCTTAAATTGCATTAAAAGATAAGAATATGAAATGGTCATCTGCAGGAAAACAAACAGTAGACTCACCAGTGATATCACTGTGAGTATCTCTGACAAGTGGCAATACCTTATCCACTAAGGGTGTGTTTGGTTCATGGAAGGAAAAAGGTGTGTGAACCGTAGGCGAAATGAAATTATATTTCATTCACATTTCACCTACCTTTTCCCTTTTCCTTCCAAATCACTTTACAAATCCATGAACCAAACACAGCCTAAGGGTCATGCTTAAAGCCTCTACACCAAGAGTAGGTGCACACAAATACAACAGACAGAGTTCAATAAATAGCAAAAACCATAGGAGCTACTGCATAAAATTGATCTCCCTAAATAGAGTGAATGAAGACAAAGATTAAAATAAATAAATATCTTCAACAGAACTCAGTTAAAACCATGGTCACCAAAAACCCTCAAGATGTTATACACATTACAATAACGTGAGCATACCATATTCAAATTCAAGCAATCTTTCCAAATATCTTATATATATATATATACACACACACATTTTAACATTAAATAACACAGACAAATAAATAAAAGTATGTTGGTAAAAGGGTTAACTTATAACGCTTGAAATTGCCCAAAAATAAATCAAAAAAATTGAAATAAACCAAATGGGTACACATCGATACACTTCAAACCAAACATAATATTTTTTATGAAAATAAAAAAATCATAAATTGTAAATTGAAAATCCAAATTAATCTCGTTAAAGCCATTGGAAGCGAAGAGAAGACATTAAATCATGAAACTAGTTAGAAAACAAAAGGGTTTCTGAAAATTTTGACTTGGAAGCAAAATCGCAAAGCAGCTCGAACCCAGATAAACAAATCCATATATCTTATAGTATCCGATTCAATAGTGGAATTTTGTATACATATAATAATGTAGATAAGATGTGGGAAACAAAGGGAAGAACTTACAGATCTGAGTTGGAGAAAACGAAAGAGGGGGTTGAACAAGATATCGATCTAAATCGAAAAGAGAGAAAATGGGAATGAATGAATGAATCGTAATTTGAAATTAATTAAGGAGTGAATTGGATTTGAAACCGTCGTGAGATGGAGGACTCGACGAGAGAGAGAGAGAGAGAAGGAGACCAACGCGAGAAGCGGGAAGTTCTTTTCACGCCTTCTTCTTTCAAACAAGCAAAACCCTTCCTTGTCCTCCTCGGTTATCTTTAAGGTAAATATTACAGTATAATTCTAAATAAATTACCAAAAGATTTCACATTCATATTTACAGTATAATTCTAAATAAATTACCAAAAATTTCACATTCATATAAGAGGTTTTATAGAAAATTTAATAATTTATTTAGCATCTTTGGTATAACACATATTTAAATTTGTTAATGAAAAGTAACTTTTAATAAACACCCCTTTTTTAATAGGGTGTATTTTGTTTTTTTTTTTAATTATGATTGATTTTTTTAATTATAATATTTTTTTAATTATGAATTATGAATTCTTTAGTTAGGTTACATGCTATATTTATCTATGATATTTTTTTAGTTATGACTTAAAAAATTAAAATTATATCATTTTTTTTAAATTATAAAGTATATATGCACCAAATTTTAATATGCACCAAATTTTAATATGCACCAAATTTTTTTTATTACATTTAATTTATCGTGGGAATTGCCACTATTATTACATTGAAAATAAATATAAGTGATGGGATATCTAAACTTGGTTTTGGGTGAACAATGTTCTTAAATTTGTTATATTTTATCTTATTTTTTCATTTATAATGTTTGATAATGCAGTTTGATCAGGATAAAATGGGTCGGATTGATCCAAATGCTTCATGGGTTAACTGTCCTTCGTCTTTCGAATTGCACCTACAACAAGTCCAATAAGAAGGTTCCGAAATGAGAGTGGATCTTTCCCGTGGACCCTTCGACGAACAAGTTAGAGGCGAATGTGGTCAGAATAGTAGTTAGAAAGAGAAGGTGGAGGGAGGATAGAGAGAGAGAGAGAGAGATTACTTGTCCCTTGAGCGTTCTTCCTCATATCACTTACTAATCATTTTCTTATCCCCTCCAATTGTTTCGTTGGCCGAAAGTTTATAGTTTACTTGTCGGGGTGGTTTTACCATTTCCTGGAGTGAGAGGTCTTGTAGCATTAAATGTTATGACAGTTTCATTTAATATTTAGTGTGTAGGTGCAATAACTTTGTAGAATCTTTGTCTTGCCATGTGGCTAACTCCTTACCTAACATATGCCTAACTGGTGTTTGTGTGTGGGCCTGTTCCCTGGGCCTCAACCGAGTGGCTGTTTGAGTAACTCAAAACAGTCGTGGATTGGGCCATCCTGGCTATGCCCATCAATGTTAATTAATTTTTTTATATCAATTAATAGAAGTAAATTCCAAATATCACATACAATAAAAGGTCATAAACCCTTTTTTTTTTTTTTGGAGGGGGGTTGTTTAAGTATTTTTGAATTTTTAATTAAAATATAAAGTGAAAATATATATATTTATGAAAAAAAATATAATGAGTGGAAACCCCCCTCCCCCATACGTCACGTTTGAATGGGCTCAAAAATGGAGTTTTTAACTTCTTCCTTTTCCTTTTTTCCTTTTTTTTTTCTTATTGTTATTTTTGTAATAATATACATATATTTCGAGGAATTTAGAAAAGAAAATTCTCTTTACTCGTTTTTGGAGCAAATTATTACGAGCTAAAATTAATAGTTTAAAAGTGGTGCACTGGTGATGACAAAAAAAATTATCAATAAATAGAGGCACACTTCACTCAAAACAAGATGTGAGGACATGACCCTAATAAAAATAGAAAATTACTTGTCAGAGAAATGGTATAAAAAAAAAAATTTAATTAGTGATATTCTTTATAAACATTAATATATAAAATCATAATTTTTTTCATGATTTTGTAATTAAGTTTTATAAAAACACTGACAAGTAATTTCTCCTAATAAAAATAGACAATGATTTAAAAATAGATAATTTATAAGCAAATTCAAAAACATTATTCTTCAAATTTCTTAATAATCAAATTTAATTTTAGTTTATTCAAATTATTTTTATAGAAATTTGTTAATTGGTATTCAGTATAGATGCTTTTATTTTTTATTTTAAGAATTGAAAATAGATATATTTAACGTACTCCTAAAGATTCCAATCGTTTTGCATGGCATCCCTTGTTTTCAACCATCTTCACGAGAAAGTTAAGTTTAACATTTGTACATCGCCATTCAATAAATTATAAGTAGGAGGTTTCTTTCAGTCACTATTGTAGGCTCATATTACATTTATATTTAAAAAATAGATGATAATTATAATTTCATACTAGATCGTCAATTTTTAAAATATATATAATCCAATCAAATGGCAAATTTAAAAAATAAAACGATTTACATCACGTTGGGCTTTGAATGGTCAAGTGGGGAAAAACTTTCATAGTCTTTTCTTTATCTTTGTTTTGCTCATGTTATAAATACAAAGGATTACCCTAAGGATAGAGTTTGTTGAAATTTGAATTAATAAAATATTAAAAGTATCTCCCATTTTTTTCTTTTGTATTTTTTTTTTTTTCCTTTGTAGATTCAAGTAACCCTAGGGCAATTTAGAAAGGGGAGACTAAGATGGGGACTTTTTAGTTTCTCTCCTTTCTGCTTCTCATTCTGCATCATAAATTGAAATTTAATTTTAATTTTAATTTAACATATAAATTATATATGCTAACTTGTGCTAGTGTCCAAAATTAATAATTTTATAATAACATGGAATAGGTAGAACTAAAGTTCCAAATCTACTCACAATTTATAACCCATAAAATAATAAAAAAAAATTTATGATTATTATAACATTATTGTTTGGATTATGTGTGAGCAGAATTTGTTGAGCTGGGCTGTATTTTTTTCCTCTTTGTAAAGAAAATTGGAAGTTTACATGTAAAAAACTAAATAATAGAAAATTACCAAGAATAATATACTGCATGATTAAGTTCACTAGAGGTATCTTTATTTGCGGGTATTCTAATTGATTTACAAAAGGCAAATCTATCGTATTGATGTGTACATTTTATTTTATTTTTTAATAGTTTTATTTAGTTTATTTTTGTATAACATAAAATACACCTATGATCATAAAATTTATAATTGAGTTGAATTAAACCAATTTCAAATGTCTTGTGAATAACATTAAAATTCACCCATGGTGCCTAAAATATGTGTTACGTTCTGTGTTACTCTAGTTGGTTGAGTTATTTCTATACTTCATTTTGAGACTAAAATAACAAAATTAAAAAATAATAATAATAAATTTTAGACTAAAATCATGCGGAGCACATACTTTACGGACTATTAAGTATATTTTATTAATAATTTAGATGACCCATTTAAAATTAAACCAATTTAACTAGAATTAAGTTTTTAAGAGATGAAATTGACAATACTAAAACTTAAAGTGATGCAAAATACATATTTTAGAGACCATATGCAACGTATGTCTTTCTTTTTCTTTTCTTTTTTATTTTTTCCTTTTTTTTTTTTTTTCTTGGTGAAAAAAAAAAGTGCCATCCATGGGATTAGTTTCCAAGGCTGAACAAAAAAGTGCTTTGGATTATCTGGTGAAGTCACATGGAGGCATGTACAGATCTCACGAATTTTCTCTTCATTTCTACTTTTCTATGACTAGTTCAAGGTCACAACTCACAAGTCTCACAATTCAGACCCCACGGGTCTCTCATTTTCACAAGGGTTATTCATACCAAAACAAGATCTATAATAATAGCAGGAGGATCACAACCATATGGGGAAAAAAAAGATGTATCACAGGGTGGTGTTTTGCCAATAAACAGGTCAATAAACTTCAATGAAAAGAGAAAAATGTCAACAATTTCACATATTTTATACGTTTTCAAATATTTTAGACATATATTTACACGACAATCGAAATTAATAAAAGCTTTTTGGATAGTCATAACATTTTCCTCAATATTATAGGTTAAATAAGTCAATGACTTTGGCTAGCAAAGCACAAGGCTTTATGTGTTTGTAGTATTAGTTGGCTTTGCTCCCACATGACGAGAACAAATGCAGTGCTAACATTGCTGAATTTTGTATAAATTTCTATGAAAAATTTGTGTTTGTAGCATTACTATGTATTTGTAAACATCTGTGCTTGAGGGTAAATTTCTTGGTTGGTTGTATCGATCCAATTCCAAGTGTGAGATTTATCCATGTAGAACCAAGGCATACTCTTTGATCCATTGATCCTGTGGCATATCAGAACACTTGTCCTAAATTACCATTCAGTCTGTCGTCTGTCAACTAGGAGCCATAATCAATTGCCTTCAAAATAAAAAAACAAAAAACAAAACAAAACTAGGCAGAACGGTTTTGGATGTCATCTATCTCATCATTGTTATCCAACAAAACAGGATCCAAGGCCTAAGCATCTTAGACATAATGAAATTTATATGTTGATTGCAAAGAAAATTTCTTCAGCAAAAACAAATACTTTGTCCAAGATTTATCCCATCAACATAATCAATTGTCACTCTTGAAAGAGATGAATTTCAGCTGCTAATCATTTTCTTCTCGTTTATGTATCATTCACTACCCAAGAGTATGAATTCAAGTGCTCACAAAGGATATAAATAAATAACTAGTGCATATTGTAACAATAAGTTCCCCCTCCAAACAGAGATTATATATGAAACTAAAGAACAAATGTGTTGTTATCAAATCTGTGCTATACTTCAATCACATTTTCAACTGAGAAACATTCAGGCAAAGGTAAACGGTATGAGATATTCACAACTGAGGATGATATTGCCACTGCTGTTTGTTGGTGATCTCTATACAGGCAAAGGTTAGCATGGAAACACGTGCACTCAAGTTGCTACTAAGGTTTGTTCTATAACAACTCCGGCTTTTTTGAGTTCACATCTGTGTATGTTTGTATTGTTTTTGTACTTGTTGAGCACTATTGTGTTCAGTCTGTCGGCAGGTTCCAACCTATGGAGTTAACTCTATTACGGGTGCTCTAGGTTGTCTTATGTCATTTGATCTCTCGTACTACAGTGATGAAATGAAGTTTTTATGAAAAAACAAAGACGCAAACCTGAGCATCCAAAATGCAGCTAAACTGGATAATCAGTGTTCTGCAGAGACTTCTTCTCAAAAGGTATCAAATATCTGTGAAGGATGAAATGAGATGGGGTTAAGAAATAATTTAATAAGATAATTTGTATCATAAGTACAACTCAACATAAAAGGAAGCAGATCTAGATCTGTTTCCCATAAGTGCAATACTTATTTCTGGACAAAATTTTAATGTGATAAATTATTTCAATGATAATACATTAACATGACTATATACCAATCTCCATGTTACAAGTGACTTTGGCATTCAAAATCCTGAAGGTTTGTCATGTCACAAGATTCTCAAAAAGCAATGTTGAACAGATCACCGCAATGAATGAGGAGAACTGAACTGACCTGTTCTCTTTTTGTCTTCCTTCTCGTAGGAAGGGGGCTTGGCCAATGTAATTAGATAAGCTAAAATCTCACAAAATCTCTGGACCAGGGAGACACTTATACTAATTATTAAGGGCACAGCTTCTC
>JAPPVO010006959.1:0-39301 GCA_030407325.1 Camellia japonica
GTGATGGGCGATGAGAGGAGGACGTTTCAGGTCCTATTTCATATGGTTGGGCATCTACTGAACGTCAGTGACAGAGGGAGGTCTGTTATCTTTCGGGTAGTTTCTGAGAAAGGAAATGAGGGCAGGAATGAGAAAGTTTGGGGAATGTGGAGACCAAACGCGAATGAAGAGCATGTGAGTGTAAAATTTGAAATTGAACTTAATGATAGAGGCTCTCAATCAAATGATGGCTCGATCGCTACCATACATTTTGCTGGAAGGAGGCACAACAGCAACAATGCCAAGGAGGGCCTCAGCTTCAGCATGTGCAGGAAGCTCGTGCAGGTGAGAATCCCGAAAAATTTGTTTTTATGTTAATTTTCTTCCTCTGATGTTGTAGTTTGATTTTGTTGCTGCACCAGTAGAGCACATTTGGATTTCACTTGGAAATAAAAAATTGCTATTATATTTTGCATTGCATTTCATTCACCTCATTTTCAAGTCTTGTAGCATTTGTGTTGAGCACATGAGAATTATGCTTAGAATTTCCATTTCATAATAAGATTTGGTAATTTAAATGAAAAATGTTCTGAGCCTTGAAATTTATGATGCACGTAGATGTGAGCCTTTCATAAAGAATGTGCATCGTGATGTCAGGCTTGCCTTATATCTGAAGTATATTCTCCTAAAAATATTAGTTGTAGAGGTCTTGTTGCAAAATTTTGTTCTTTCTTTGATTTTTAACCATTAAACTTGCCAGTTTATGTTAACAACACCTTCAGAACATTGTGACTTCCTAAAAAAAATTGCAGTTTTTACAATGCATAACTACGGCTTACATCTATGGTTAATAATGATGTTTGTAAAATGTTTTGATACACATTTAATTTTAGGGTACGTTAGTCGTTATACCCCAGGGTTGAATTCGAAGTAATTTTTAAAAGCAAAATTGGATCAATAATAATTGGCATTTGTTGATAATAATTCAACTTATGAATCTTCTTTGATTAAATATAATTTGCAGATGATGCAAGGTAATATCTGGATATCCTCAAATTCTCAGGGTGAGGCACAAAGCACAACTCTTGTTCTCGGGTTTCAAATCCAACCTTTTAGAAGAGCCATGTTTGAACCTGGAAATGTACCAGAGCAACCAAAATCAAACTCTATGTTCAGAGGCCTGCAAGTTATTTTAGCTAATTCTGATTACGTAGGCAGAACCATGACAAAAAGGCTGCTCAAGAAACTCAGTTGCCAAGTAACTGCCGTTTTATCTGGATTTGAATGTTTGAGTGCTCTTTGCCCAACTGGGAATTTGTTGCAAGTAGTTATTTTAGATCTTCAAATGCCTACAATGGATGGGTTTGAAGTGGCAATGAGAATCAGAAAGTACCGAAGTCACAATTTGCCATTGATCATAGCCCTCACTGCAAGTGCTGAGGAACATGTTTGGGAGAGATGCTTACAAATGGGAATGAATGGTGTTATTTGAAAACCTGTACTCTTACAAGGAATGGCTGATGAGCTTCGAAGAGTCCTTCAACGGGCAAATGAAGGAATGTGAAGTTAGTAAGTAAATTAAGAAGATTTTGTGTCATGTTTCTTCAAAGTATTTACTGGGCTTATAGGATCAATACCGTCAAGATACTAGCATAGAAATGTTTAGTATTATTTCACTCAACCTTGAACAAACTAGAGCTGCTAGTTTTCTCCAACCATGTTCATAATTTACCTTCACCTTTTTTACTTTATAGGGTTGTGTTCTTCTATACAAAATCTTCACCATGATTCACTAAATTCAAATCTCATAAATCTAATTGTATTTGATCCTTCAGGTCTGGTATTGTGTATGGGATTTTCTTTGCAGAATTGAGTAGCATGAAAATGTATTTGTAAGTTCTTACCAGGATCTTATCTTGTTTTCATTTGCATACTTCTGTCATAAAGTGGGATATTTCGAGATCCTAGTGTTTACCTAGTAGTTGAGGTACTCTCTTATGAAGTTTGATGCCCGAGTTTCAGCCTTATTGTTGCGTGATACAACTCTCTCTTTAACTACTCTCCTTCCTGATTGAAAAAAAAGGTGTATTCTTTCGTATTGTTTTTCAATTCTTTTTTATGGTATCGCCATTATGGGCGCAGTAGAGGATTAGAAGGAAACAGCCTCTTGCGTGTTTGAATCCGTCACGCCGTGTTTGATTGAGGAATTTAGGAAGGGATTAGAAAAAGAAAAGAGAAAAAGTGTGTAAGTGAAATGTAAGAAAATTTTATTCACATTTTATTTACTTTTTCTTTTTCTCTTTTCAAATCCCTTAACCAAATATAGCGTTAATGTTTGAGTCTCATTATTTGACTAATTATATTAGTTTGGTAGGTGAATGAAATATTTTTTTTATTTGCAAATTTTTGGGACCAACTTTGAATAGCAAAGCAAAGACTAAGCTAATTTAGGTGGTGTTGTTTGAATGGTTCAAGAGCAGAGTTTCCACTTTCCAGCATCGATAGAGGACAGCTTAGCTTCATTTTAGCTTTTGAAATGGAACTGATTCACCTTTGTCAATGTCTGCCTAACTAAATCCCAGTCCTTTTTAGCTTTAAAAGTCTATGGTATGAAGATTTGATTTTTGTGGACACAAGAAGTTAGTGACTAAAGGCATGCACTTGTGAGGAATCATAACATACTGGACTCCACTTAATGGAATCTTCTATAGAAATTTAAAAAAAAAAAGAAATAAAAAATTCAGGTCATTTAAAGTTCATGATTTTTCTCTTTTACAAAATATATATGTATGTATATATTTTAAAGAAAAACTATAATGTTAAATTAATAATAGTTTTAAATTTAGGAGAGTCAACCTGTAATAGTTTAGTAGATGCTTGTGCAAACAATGTAATGTGTTACATGGGCACCAAACATCTATAAAAAAAAGAAGTTTTGTGCATATAAATCTATGAAACAGAGGTAGTTTGACAAATATGCCATACTCATATCGAGTATTTATCGGTGTATGATATTTTATGTAGTATTTTTGTATACGTGTACACGAAATACGTATTAAAATTTTTTTTTCTTAATTTTTAACGTACCCAGACGTACTTAATACATACTTAAACCGTACCATACTTCAGTAGAAATAATATTTTCTTAAACTATAGAGATAAAATTCCATTCACTAGATTACTTTTTTATTTTTAGTTTTATGCTTAGAGTGATTTTAAAATTAAGTTATGATTTGTAAGTTATTTAATATAATGTTGATTTACGGTAGTGTTACATGCACTAATTAATGTACTAATTAGTGTATCAACACTAGTTATAGCATTATTATTGACCCCACTCATTAATTCTATTACAAATATCAAAAACCTCTTAAATTATGCCACATCATCAATTGATATACTAGTTAGTGCATAAATTGGTGCATATAGCATTATTCGTTGGTTTATATCTTTACTTTTGGCATTAAATATTAACTGTAGGTTGGATCTTAACAAATTAATCAATTTAATCCATTTTTACATTACTTCAAATTTAAAATAAATATTTTTTTATAAGTATAGGGTTAATTACACTAATAGTCCCTATAGTTTGGGACTTGTGTCACTTTAGTCCCTGACTTTTCAATTGTGACATATTTGACCCTGAATTTTGAATCTTGTTCCAAATAAGGACAATTGAAAATATTATTAGATTTTTCAAGGGTAAAATTGTCAATTTGATAAAATATAAATTAATTTGGCAAAAATAAATGTCAAAAAAATATTTTTAATTTTTTAAAAATTATTTTTATACACCAATGATAAAATTATGTAAAATTAATAAAAATTACATAATTAATTTTTTAAAATTAATTTTACATGATCATCATCCAAACACATAATAAAAATTAATTTGATAAAAAAAATTAATAAATGTCTAAAAGATTTATCAATTTTACATAATTTTATTTTTAGTAGGTAGAAATAATTTTTAAAAATTCAAAAATATTTGTTTGACATTTATTTTTGTCAAATTAGTTTATATTTTATCAAATTAACAATTTTACCATTGAAAAATCTAATTATATATTCAATTGTCTTTATTTGGAACAAGATTCAAAATTCAGGGTCAAATGTGTCACAATTGAAAAGTTAGGGACCAAAGTGACACAAGCTCCAAACTATAGGGACTATTTGTGTAATTTGCCCATAAGTATGTCAAAATAGTATCCGTATCTTATTTTTTAAAAAATTTTATTATATTAACATACGCGTATCGTATCAATACGAGTATATGTACGAGTTCATCGATATAAAGAAAGCCCAACCTTCATTTGATTCAACCAGTTAGTTTAAGATTAGCCATGTGACTTCCAAATTAGTCATTTGGTCATGGTAGCTTAAAACTTGATTATTTAAAAAATTAATATAACATAATGAAACAGTGGGAAATCTATTTGGTTTAGTTTTTAAAATTGGTTTTTTTTTAAAAAAATTTTAAATTTGACAAAATAAATACAAAAAATGTTATTTCAAAATTTGTAAAAAATATTTTCATTCAAAAAAGATAAAATCATTAAAACAATATGGTTGTTTTTATTTTTCACAAAAATTATTTTCTATAAAATTTCAAAAAACTCAATCAAATAGTAGGCAGTACTTGAAAAAATAAACATCCATAAATGAGCATCATTGAGCTCGCGTTCAATGTAATTTGGGCCATAACAAATAGAGCCCAAATAAATGGGCCAGTTAGGGCAAGAATGAGAATCATGCGGCCCAAGTTCAATTAAGTTTTGGCCTAATAAATAGAGCCCAAACCGGCCTGCTATAAATCTGTATTAGAAGTTGTCGGTGTTGTTCAGATCTCAATCTTCATTTATGTTTGGAGCCCAAGAAAAGAAAAGGAAAGAAAAGAAAAGAAAAGAATGAGCAAAGAAGCAGCAGCAGAGTACCACTCCAAGGATTTCGAGTGGGATCAACTCAGACGAGAAATCGAATCCGACCCATCTCTTCTCTACCACTTTCTTCTACCTCTCGATGATACCCATCTTCCCTCATCTTCTCAATCTTTTTCTGGGTCTGTCTCATCTTCTCCTTCCCAAGACTCAGATGCATGGAACAAATTTCACTCTCGTCACTCCTCCGGAAAATTCTTCAAGGTTCAGTTCAACCTCTTTCACATTCATATTGATGATTGTTTATGTATGTTTCTGTATTTAATTGTATATATGCATCTATATTTGTGTATATTTACACACAAACACTTGCACCCACATGGGTATTTTGTTATATTGTTTGTGATGATGTAGTCTTGAATTTGAATGAAATGGGATAATCTTTTCGATCCTAATCAAAGATTGATTAGAAAGCCACTGGTTTTGGTGAAACTTCTTTTTCTTATTCCCATTAATCTACTGCTTTGTTGTTTACATCACCAATGAAATCAATGAGAGCAAAAGCGGGTTCATCAAACTTCAGCACTACAACCCACAATTGATAAAACTAAAGCTTGATTGAATCTGACATTTCCCATTGAACTCCAAACAAGATACATATAGTTGTTAATGGATTTTTGGAATTATAATGAAACATTTTTTTTTTCAGTTTCATTTACTTTTGTGACTTTGTTTGAAAATTTAACATGTCTAATACCAGAACTTGATTATTGGTTTCAGGAGAGGCGGTATTTGTTGAAGGAATTTCCTGAACTATTGTCTTGTGATGAATATTCGAAAGTTTTGGAAGTGGGATGTGGTAATGGCAGTACTGTTCTACCAATTTTACGGTGATTCTTAGAATTTCCCAACTTTGTACCATCTGGCACTGATGTTACTATTTTTCAATTCTACAAGTATTTCCTTTAAATTATTGAATTACTTGAGATACTCAAGATTTTAATGTTATACTAGTCTATGGGCTCATTTGAACTTCATTAACATTGCTTATCATATGACTAAAGCTGAACCATTTAGAATTAGATGTTTGCAAACCAAACAGGATATCGACCTTCAGGTTCCTCCTATTTTAGAATGGACTTTGGTTTCTTCTTTGCAATCTGTGCTAAGTTTCCCAAATAAGAAAATATAATTCCTTAGTGTAAGATTATTGAAAAGAGAGCATATGACAAGGAAGATAAGCCAAAGGAGAGAAAGGAGGGGAGATGAGTATTATAGGAAATTGAGAGAGAGAGGGGTTAGGAAATCTCCTAGAAAAGAAAGAACAGAGAGTCCAGAAAAGAGAACGACAGGGTTAGAATAGAGAAGAGAAGGAAAGAGAATGTAAATAGAAGGGGGTGGGGAAGAGGGAGAGAAAAAGTGAAAGCTCTTCAAGTTAGTTGTGAACTTTATTGATCGTTGAGACTGATCTTGTTGACAATGATGAGGCCTTTTAATAGGTTCATAAAACCCTAAATCCACTGAAACATTGTAAAAAAAACATCCTTCCTGATATATTAATCTATAAAACTCAACTTTCACTTTTGAAACTACAAAAACTTCAACAAAATATGAAAATATAGACGTGTTCACTATAAAACTAATGATTAACTTACTTATGCTCTTACTCACACACTAACACCGAAATATTCATTCATATATCTTCTCATGGGTTGCAGCTACTATGGTCTAGGATCCCCTCTTTTATAGATCTTGACTTACTGTTGATAGGATTTAGTAGCTAAGCATATCTTGATGAAAATCCACAGAAAAACTTTTGACACTGAGAAAACCTTATAAATCCTCAATGTTATGTACCACTGCTCTCACAATAAGAAACCATCTTGAGGGAACATGTGAAGAGAAGGAAAGAAGAGGCATATTCCAAAAAATTGTGCGACATAGGATGGAAATGAGAGAAAGGGGAAAGAGGTCTGAGGAGAGAGGGAAAGATTAGGGAAGGGATTAGATAGGTTTAGGTTGGAGCTGTTTAAGGAGATAAAAGCAAGAGCAGAGTAAAGTTCCAAGGGTAAAGAGAGACAGAAAAGAGTAAAAAGAGAGATAGATGGGAAAATAAAAGATATGGTCAAAATACATCAAATGTCATATTTCCTAATATAACAACATGAAAGTGTCAATTATAATACATAAAATAACTTTAATTTGTAAAACCATCAAAATAAATCAATATTAGCTTTAAACCTTCTAAGAGGACGAATGACTAACAGATACCAGTCTACTTGGCATGGTTTCTGTGACTGTTACAGTGCATCTTTGATGTTTTGGAAGTGTTGTTAGGTTATGATTTTTCATTTTGTCTTCCTCGAAACACCAATTTTCTAGTTAAAATATCGGGCAGTTTTCTGCTATGTGGGTTGGAGGTGTATAATATAGTTTTTTTTTTTTTTTCAATAGAGACCAAAGAGGCACACATTTGAAGGAGGATATTTAGAAAAATTATGCAGGACCTGGTTGTTTTTTCAATTCATATTACTTTCACTTGTTTGGAAATCAGCATTCATTCTTGTCTGAACTCCTACTTTGAATGTGTTCCCAACTTGTTTGGTTTTCAGTGGAGATTCCATAAGCACAAGTTTTGAAGATGCATGTTTAAAGTATATGGTCGGGAAATAGTTTCTTGCTTGCATAAACCATCCAAGGAGGCAGTTGTTGGGGTCATATGTCCCTTTTCTAGGCTTTGGGGTTAATCATTTGAATCTCTTTCTTTTGGTCCTCTAAACTTTCTTATTAAAGATTAATATTTGCAATCTTGTGTAGCATGTGAATTTGTAGAGATTAATTCAATGTCTTGATGTTCCTGGCCTTAAACCTGATATATATTTTTTTCCTTGAAATTTTTGGTTCCAGTGGCAAGGAGAGCATCACTGTCTATTCTTGTGATTGTAGCATTGAGGCTCTTAAAAGGGCTGAAGAAGTGATAGATGCCGCTGATTTAATCTCAGTAAAACATCGTTTTCATCCATTCCCTTGTGATTTTTCTATTAGTGGGTTTCCGAAGTGGTTGGCCTGCGACTCTTGCAGGGAAGTTAATCTGCAAAAGCAGGACACTTGCCTTTCTGGTTAGTTACTTTATCCATTGCTTCATAAATTCCTTAATTTTGTGGGCTATTACTTGGAACTCAGCTAATTTTTTCTGCTCTTCCAGATGTTGAAGACAAGAGAGGGGCAGGATTAAATGATTTTACTTCTTTGAAGGAACATAAATGCTGCCTTGGTGGGGTGGATTTTGTGACCTTGGTATGTTGCCAGTTTTCCACAAATTGAGTCTTAATGCGTTGTTGGGCATTCGAAGTTAGAATTTGAGGTGTAGTGGGTCTACACATCCTCTTAGGTTGTGTTTGGATTGTAGATTTGAAAAGAGATTTATGGAGGGAACAAAAAAGGGAAGGGAATTGTGAATGAAGTAGAAGGTAAATTTTCGTTACTTTTCCCTCTCCTTTTTTTTTTTTTCCCCTTGACAAATCGCTCCTCAAATCTGAAACCCAAACACAACCTTAGGAATTTACCTTTTTCTTTCTTTGAAGAATTATAATGTAATTACTTGCTGCATTGTCTGCATTAGAAGCTGTGGTTACTTAAATGTTGAGTTTGGATTTTTGGAGGGAAAGAAGAAGGAAAGGGAAAAGTGAAAAAACCTTAGGTAGCGTTTGGTAGAGCTTTCTAAATATGATTTGAGAATAGGAGTTGTATTTTGAGTTTGTGAGTTTTGGAATTATGATTTGAGTGTGAAAAATTTGTTTGGTGAATGAGTTTTGAATTGAGTGGGAAATTTTTGATGTGACATATGATATTTGATATAAAAACTTACAACTCATAACCAAACACACAACTCAAAATTCTATTAAAGCTCATAAAAAATTTTAAAAAATTCGAAAAATATTTTTTGTTGAATATATAAAAATTAACATGTGTCAATTGAAAAAAAAAGAAAAAGAAAAAAGTGTTGTTTCGGTCAACTGGCCGGACGACCGGTGGGACGTTTTTCGATAGGACGTCCGGTGGGACGACCGATTAGCCCAAATTTTCCCACCTTCGACCGAGTTTTCAAAAGTGAGCGTATAATTAATTTTTGAAAGTTGCAAACAAACATCATATGCAAACTAAAAGGTGGAATTAAAGTTTCAAAACCCTTCCAAACATAGCCTTAACTTCTACTTCATTTACTTTTCCCTTCCCTTTCCTCCACAAATCCAAGATCTAAACACAATTGAAGTACAAATGTTCAAATTTCGTAAGGGATATTAATCTGATTACTTAGATTTTTGATATGAGTTATTGAGTTAAATTCTAGGTTGTAGTTGAATTTCTTGTGTGATAACCACTTTGTTCATCACTTTGTAAATTTGACCAATGAGTCTTTATTAATATTTTTCGTTAATGTAAAAATGCCCGAAAATTTGACAATGTTACGATCTAATCATTCAAGAACTACCTAAATATTTGACAAACCAACCTATTGCATTGGTTTATTTAAGGCTGTTCATCTTTTTGTAAATGAAATTCATAACTTATTCACCGATGCCCCGAATGAATAATTAAAAAAAACTCCGAAGACCTTGAACTTGTCACAACTCAAATAGGGGTGTAAATTTTGGCCCGGCCCGGCTCACCTGGGCCCGAGCTCGGGTCGGCCCACTGTTGAGCCATGTGGACTCTCACCAAAAATCAGGCCGGGCCACTTGTGCAAAAATGGCAGCCTTGGGCGGGCTAGCAGCCGGGCCTGACTGTTTTTAAAATTTTTTTCTATTTTTTCTCGTCAAAATTTTTTTCCCACAAAAAATGATACTGAGCCTCGGGTGGGCTGGGCTTCGAAACAGACGGCCCAAGCCCAGGGTCTTGGTTTGGGCTTGGGCCCAGGCCTAGCCGAGCCAGGCCACGGGCCGTTGGGCCAAATTTACACCCCTCAAATATATTAGGAAGTAAAGAATATGATGAAATTGGATCCTGATTTTTTGTTCTTGTATTTTGTGGCTGTCAGATATTCACGCTGTCAGCGGTACCACTTCACAGGATGCCAGCAGCCATTGCAGCATGTTTCTCAGTATTGAAACCTGGTGGCCTACTTCTATTCAGAGATTATGGTAATTTCCCAACAAACAACATAAATTTATGTGTATTTATAGGATTTTAGTCAAGGCTGTTTGCTCAAGATGAAAATTTTCCCTTCAATTTTTTATACTGAATATGTTGCATGGAAGACTTTTTATCTTGCTGCAGTAATTTCAAAAAATTCCTTTTTATTTTTTAGCTTGATTTTGGATGAAAATTTTGAACCCTTTCGAGTGAATTGTTGCTATCAAAAGCATTTTAAGGATGAACTAGTGAAACACCAAAATTCTTTCAGTTTTATTTATTGTACTATATTTGGAACCCGTTGAAATTATTAATAGTGTGATGAAAATTCAGGCCTTTATGACACGACGATGCTTCGATTTGAGCCAGACAAAAAAGTGGGATTTAGGGAATACATGCGTTCTGATGGAACTCGTTCCTACTTTTTTTGTTTGGATACTGTGAGGGATCTCTTTGTGGGTGCCGGCTTCACTGAGGTACTAATCTTGTTTCTATCAGTTTGATGTTAATCATAGCCGTGCCAACATAGGATGGTAGATTTTGCGCTTAGTTTGGTGCAGTTTGGTGCAGTTTCTAGCAAACTGAAAGCTGAAGCTAAAATCACCTCCCCCCTTGCTTCTTAGAATCAGTTTTTTCCAGCTTTTTTTAAAGTTATTTTTGTTTCATAAGTTGTTCGGCACAGATTTCAAAAATAAAAAAGAGCTGAACCAAACAACCTTTTATCACATTAAACTTGCCGATGAGTGAAGCTCATGCCAACTTTCTACCATATGGAGATTACAACTATACTTGTTATATATCCGGACTTTGCAGCTTGAGCTTGAATATTGTTGTGTTATGTCCGTGAATCGCCGGAAAGGAAAGAGCATGCGGAGGGTATGGGTTCATGGGAAGTTCCAGAAGTCAGTATGAAGTTATCCCTCAATTGTCCCTCATTTTGTTGTTTTTAGGAAGATGCAAGAAAGTATTCATTTGTTTTCGATTTTGGGATAAAGTTGTATGAGACAGAAATATGGAGCAAGAATATTCAAGGTTAAGGGTTAATTGTGAAGAATGAAATTGTGGCTTTAATTATATTTTGCAATAGTCATTTATATTAGTTGCTTGGATAGAAAGAAATCCTCACTATGTAGATTCTCAGTACTAAAATATTCATGTCCCTTTCAAATCACTAACAGGTCACATCCATTAGATATATTTTGATATTTTTACACAGTCGAATGATCGTGATTGAATTGGGATAAGGAATAGAAATATTTGACAATAAAAAACCCTTGGCCTATTGTGTATGTTACTGATAACTATATGTTATTCTAGTGATATATAGATTCGATAACAGTTATTTGCTGCCAATTTAAATAGAATCCAATTTTTGCAATTTGAGAACGGTCTTATTATTATTTTTTTTGATCAACAAAGAAAAATTTCATTAACAGCATGAAATTAAAGGTACAGGAAGATGACATGCATCGAGAGAGATTCGGAAAGTACAAAATACTCCTACTACTACTACTTGCATTCATACAACTAACCTCTTGGCCTTACGATTATTTTTTTTTTTTAAAACAAAAAAGTTAAGAAGAACTTAAGAGAGAACGGTCTTATTATTATAATTGTTTTTTTTTTTTTTTTCTTCTCAAGAAAGAGTTGAAAAGAAAAGTAAATTAAAAAAAGTTCTCTGAAACAAATGTTTCTATATAGTTGGATTATATGATGATATTTATTGATGATCCATTTTGTGCTGCTTAAGAATCAGAGCTCATATATATAGATATAATATGTTGCCTATAAGAGAGAACAATTATCACATGCACAGTATATATTTGTAATTTTCCAGTTTAAAAATTGCAGTGGTCATCAATCAACTGTAATGAGAATCAAAATTATTAATTCACTTTTTTCCATTTTAGTTTTTTATTTTTAATTTCCCTCAGAGATGTGAAAATCAGCATTGGGTGAACTTTTGCCCTTTCAATGGGGTGTTTGGTATAACTGTTAAACTATATTATATATTATAATTTAACGGATTATAAATTATAGTTTTAATCAAAAGTTGTTAATTTGTTTGGTGCAATTGTCGTATTATAGATTTAAGTTACTGAGTAGTGTTTGGTAAGCTATGAAATAGCTTTTTGATGTATAAATGTCATTTTTGCCCTTGTTAATTGTAAATTGAATTAACTTTTGTAAGTTGTAAATTGAATTAACTTTTATTTTTTGTTATTCACTACTAGTATACATTTCCCATATAATTTTTTTTTTTCTAAAGGTATAATCGTAAATTAACATACTCACAGCAGATATTGATAATCAGAAGCAGATGGTGGACAGTTTCTCAAAATCAATTTTTTAAAATTAAAATAAGTTGTTATAATTAAAAACTATTTGAAATGACTTTAACCAAATAGTTTAAAATAATTTTTTCAAAATTAGAATTTATAAATAAGCTAAAATAAGTCATACCAAACACCGTGAATGTGCCAAGAGGTTGGCATAATGTATAGCAACTTTATGGTGTAAGGTTCATTTATTTTTAGGGTTCTTACTAATTATATGCTTTATTGGAATAAGATACTTACACAGCAATAAATTAAGGGACGATTTTACCTTTTAAGGAGAAGATGTTTTAATTTGTAAAAGTGTTATTATTGTGATTTTAGCGACATAATTGGACATCTAACATACTGTTTTTTTTATTTTTATTTATTTATTTTTTTTATGCACATTATCCTTTTGAGACGAAAATTTCTCAAAAGTAAACTTTTTGGCACATTTTTATTTTGTCTCTATGCATACATTATTAGTAACATTTTTTAAATTTGGTTGCTAAAGGTATTTTTTTTACTCTTGGAGATTACTGAAATTGATGCCCTAATGTTTTTCGCAGAAAAATTTCTACTTTTGAGGATGAAAAAGTTGCAGTGATATTTCTACCCAAATAACAACACTTTGTACAAAAAAAAAAAAAAAAAAAAAAACCTAAAAAAATATTCAGAATTTAATTCACTGCAACAATTTTTACTTTTAGCGACTAAATTTTTAGTCACCAAAAATCATATTTTAGTCGCCAAAACATTTTTTTTTATTCGCCAGGTTTGTTGCTGAATGATTGTTAGGAAAGGTATTGGCGACTAAAACATATTTAGTCACTGAAAGTCTTCAATGGGCGACTAATTTTTTAGTCGCCAAAAGTTCTCAATTGGCGACTAAAAATTATTTAGTTAATGAAAGTCTTCAATTGATGACTAATTTTTTAGTTCCAAAAGTTCATACACTACAACAAATTACACTTTTGGCGACTAATATTTTAGTCGCCAAAGATTTTTTTTAGTCGCCGAAAGTCGCCAATTGGCGACTAAAACTTTAGTATCCCAAAGTTTTCAATAAATGTGCTTTTTTGTTTTAGCGACTAAAATATTTAGTCGGCAAAATCATGGTGCTCCTTTTTAGCTACTAATTTTTTTGTCACAAAAAACTTTCATTTTTTTTTGTTTTGTTACTATAGTCACCAACAATGGCTACTAAATGTTTAGTTGTCAAAAGCTCAATTCATTAATTTTTTTAAAATGCACAAATTGAATATTTTTCATTAATTTCTAAATTAGATGTATTTCATTATCAATGCAACTTGTAACTTGTACATATACAGAATAATACATCTGCCAACTAATCTAAGTCCATTATCAATAATACCCATTTTATTATCAACTATCCAAAAACTTTAACTTGTAACATCATATTCCAAATATCATATAAATCCATACTAACCAAGTATAATCCATCTAAACTAAATATTACATACAAAAACATTGGATTTCCAAAATAGAGGATTGTACAAAAATATATGTCTTCCATATACAGAACAAATGCTCTTTGTACACAAAAATAAATATTTACAATAGTCCACGCAAAAGTAATCTGTAAAAAAAAAAAAAAATAAAAAAAAAAATTAACCATTAGCACTTATTCAATAAAATTGACATTTCAAATTATAATAATTATAAAATTAATAATTCTGATATATTATCTGCAAATTATAACAATTATAAAATTAATAATTCTAACTTTCTACCTATTAATACAATTTTTCTACACACGTTCAAATGCAAAAACTCCACTTTCTTACATGCCTACCTATTCCTAAAATCATCAAAGACAAAGATAATAGTTAACCGTTAAGCTTCATCTTATCATTCAAATACAAGTCTAAATATAACCGAATAAAAAATGTTTTTACCGAGTACTCTACACAATTCCCACCCTCCAAATCCACCAATCTTTCTTTGGGGTGCTCCTGTATTAGTCCGGCAAGCCTGAATGTCCACCTCCATGGTTTGGAACTGTTTTGTGCCAACTTTGCTGATCCTTCCATCCAGCAGCTAATTAAACACAAACAACTTTAATGACAAAAAGAATTGCCTCTGTCATACATATGGTGTTAATGTTCTAGAAGCTAGAAAATGAAGGTACCAATGAGAAAATGTCACAGGATAAAACTAGATGTGAAACTATTATGATACAATTTATGATGGTACAAGATATTACACAATTACACACACTCAGAGAATTAATTAACAGTATAATTCTTAGCAAGGATGGTACTCTCAGGTCCCAAATGATATTTCATTTTGTAATAATAACTACAAGGAAATAGATCAAATAAATTGCAGATACCTCAAACATAAACAGAACTAGCAAAAATGTGCTTATTGGATTTACTTAGCTTACAAAAAAAAGAAAAAGAAAAAGAAAGTCAAGCTACCTTTGGAACCAAACCATGACCTTTTCAAAAAAGTATAATATAATGACTTGCATCATAAAAAGGTATTTGATTGGTCAGCCCACTTAAAGGGTTATCAAGAAGAAAGAAATCCCTTCGTGGCACAAAATTTTTCAAACCCAAACATGAACTTCATAAGATGATTTAAAACCGTAGGTACCCATTAAGATAGTTATTTGTTCTTGATATTTGACAAAAACTGCCCATAGAGAGAGTAATTCTAAAGTTAAGGAGAAAAGAAAACCTCAGCCATAAGGGAAATAGGCAAAAAATCGCACAAAGTTGAAGAATTGCAAGTGATGCTATAGAACTTTGGTGGGATTAACAACAATATCAATACCTACGAAGGCCCTAAAAGTGTGGGTATGCTGCACACATCTGCACTTTTGGTGGCTCTAAAAGTGCAGATTGCTACTCCAACTCAGTGTTGGGGTTGTTCTGTTCTGTTCTGGCTTCCTTGGGTGTTTATGCTGTCCAAAGGTGAGTGCTCCTGCTTTGTCTGCTTCCATTGCTGCCCACCTAGCAGCAGGTGAGTTCTGGGCTGCTTTGTCTGCTTCCATTGCTTCCTTGGGTGTTTATGCTGTCCACCTGGTTTGGTTTGTTGCTTTACCTCTGGTTCTACCTCTGCTGATTTTTGCTGACTTCAGTGTTGACAGAGGCTGCAATCTGTGTGCTTGGTTGCAATCTTGTTTGTGTTGTACTTGGGCTTTGCTTTGGTTTCCTCTTCTTGTCCTTCTTCCTTCGAGTTTGGTTCCTCACCAATCTCTTGGGGTTGAGCTTGCATTTGATGCAAGCTTCTTTCTCCCTCTTTTTTGATGTAAACTCTCATCTTGTACGGTTTTTTATCAATAAAGGTTCTTTTTGCTGATAAAAAAAAAAAAAACCTACGAAGGCCCCAATAAATATGCATGACATTTAATAAAAACATAACAAGAAAAAAATAATTTTGAAAAAAAAAAAAAATCTAACAAAGTCCAACGCATACAATGAAGATCAAAAACAAAACCACACCATGAATCATAACCACAACTCAGTTCTCAAATATACAGTTACAAAGGCAAAATCAATCTTGTAGAGATATATATTATAGTTACTTTTGTATGAAACAGGGCAATTATCTTTCTTTTAAAAAACTGAATTAAAAGATTATAATATGGTCCAATAATTCAAAGTCATCACATTACTCTTTTCAGAAATTAGAAAGTACTTCCTAGGTTTCTTTGGGGGCAAATCTTGCTAATCTAAGCCTTAATTTCTTTTTAAAACTTGATCATAGACTTTCAGTTGAGCCCAATAAATTTCTCACATAGCGCTCTTTGAAGTAACCAAAGCCTAAAAGACATAGTTTCTTAAAAGAGCCTTGTTGGCCAACAACTATTCCATAATCTCATTTTCTCAGATTACTGTTAGCGGCACAATATAAAAAATAAGGTTAATTACATCAAGACATCTCAACTATTAGAGAATATCTACTTACCTCCCACATCTATGAACTATGCATTTTGACTAGAGATTTGATGAAAAAATGGAACATGAATTTTAAACACACAATAGTTTAATAGTGGATAAAGAACACTTTACTTCTATATCAAATCATACAATTTTACATTGAATAATGCTACTTTAACAAAGAAAATAAAAAATTTCACTAACATTGTAGGATTATTAAAGCCAGAAATCTGCAAGGTTTTATAATCTCCAAAGCAAGCTTGAGATCAATTTTGTAGGAATTTCCAATTCACCTTTTGAGATCAAGAAGTATGACCAAAGCCAAAATTTAACCAATATCTTAATCAAAACAAGACAATTAATAGCTTAATCAATGCATAGGCAATTCTGCAGAGCTATGGCATGAATTTTCAAATTCAAACTTTACCAAAAATTAAAATCAAATCTAAACTGAAAATCAAATTGAAAGAAATAGTAGAGAACATAATAACTACACAAGAATTGACCTGTTTGACAACTAGGGTTCCGACGGTGGTGCCTTCGTCGCCGCTACCACCGTTTGGCGAACAAAACACTAGCGATCGGCGGACGGAACCGAACATATCTTGCATTTTCGATTGAAGAAAGTAAGTTCTACTATGGTTTATGACTGAGTGAATAGAGTTTGTATAGAGTGAGAGCGTTTTGGGGTTAATTTTGGTTCCACAGTAGAGATAGAGAGAGATTGGGGATTGGGAGAAAGAGAAGATATACGGTGGTGGTGGTCTTCTTGATTTATTTTTCAAGCATATATAATGGGGGAAAGAAGCCAGCGGCCTCACCACTCTTTGTGAGGGAGGAGCCGCCGATTGAGCTTCCGTGGATGATGGATCTTAGGTGACGGTGACCAACAAGGAGGTGAATCGGTGCTCTGGTTGTCGGAGAACGCGAGGAGGAGCGGCGGAGGAGAGCTGTTCCGTGGCTGGTGGAGCGACAGTAAGAGAGGGAGGGGAAAAGAGCAGCGGAGAGGGAAAGGGACGCTGGAGAGAGAGAGAGAGGCGCTGGTTTGTTTTAGGGTTTGGTTTGGAAACAAAATATATATGGTTATTTGTCATTTTACACAATTCGCGACTAAATATTTTGGTCGCCAATTAATTCTATAAATCCCTCAAAAATTTGAAATGTCTCCCTCTAAATATTTTAATTCTTTGGCGACTAAAAATTTGTTTAGTCGTTGAAAATAAATTTTTGACGACCAAACTTTTGATCGTCAAAGATAAAAAGTAATTTTTTTTTTTTCATTTGGCGACTAAATAATTTTAGTAGCCAAAACTAACTATACAGCAATTAAAATATTTTTTAATCATTGAAAATAAATTTTTGGCGACCAAACTTTTGGTCACCAAAGATAAAATGTAATTTTTGTTTTAATTCGGCGGCTAAACAATTTTAGTAGCCAAAACTAATTATATAACGACTAAATTTTTTTTAATTGCCAATTGTGGCATTTTTAGCTACTAAATTTTTTTTAGTCGCCAATAATCAATATACCCCAACTAAAAATAATTAGTAGCTAAACATTATACTTTTGCCGACTAAATTTTTTTAGTCGCCAAATTTGATCGCCAAAAATGCAATTGTGTGGATCATATTCATCCTAGGTATGAGTATTACCCACACCACATTAAGCTTAAATCTACTCTGTACATTCAATAAATTCTAGACACTTTTCTAGGTGCATAGAAGTTTTGTAAAACTATTTTGATTAAGAAGGTTATGGTTCTTTGCCAATATAGTTATTTTAGCTTCAAATTTAGTGAAATTTAAAGAAAAATAGGTCTCTCTTTGACAGCTCCTACTGATGTGCACAGATGGACGAGAAATGAAAACCCTTTTCACTGTATTTTTACACAAATGGAGCTTAGTAAATTCATTGAATTATGCATATGTTAAGAGTCTTAAGACAATGATCAACCAAAAAAATGTCTGCTAATTCTTTCTTAAAACAGACTCATCTTGGTTTTAAATAACACTGCAACTTTTATTTATTGCAATTCTAATTTTCCAAGTTCTTTCTTACATTAAAAAATTGAAACAAATTAGGTCAAACACCAAGCATATATATGTAACTGGGGACGATATGATCCAAGAGAGGGCATGCGCGCACTATGAAAATTAGGTCAAACAGCAATTTGTTCAACCGAACACAGTGTGTACTCCACGGCAGGTAGATATGCAGCAAATAAAAATTTTCAGCATCAAGGACTTGGAAAAGTGAAGATGCTCCATAATTTCAATTGCTGATGCATAATGGTGTGTTTATTATATTAATCACTTCAACTTTTCGATTACATATTAAATTCCGGCTTTATTTAGTGGTCCACATTTCCTTAATGCAGGCTTTGTGGATTCCCTTTCAATGTTTTATAATCAATTGCCTTGTTAGACTTTTTAAGATTGCTAGGGTTTGCAAATGTTGATTTGGCCTAGCTAGCCTTTAAAAAGAATTAAAAAAAAAAACCCATTTGTCGTTATTCTTTGATGAAGATTATTTTAATCAAGGCAATTTATTTAGTAAAGCCGAGATGGGCTCCATTAACATCGCGGCTTTACTATGGGAATGTTATATTCAAAGTAATTATAAAATTAAGGTTTATTAGCGATGGCATGTGAATCCATGTGAAGAGGGTCCTCCATGTTGCGAAAACTCTCGGATCCTTTGAGTGTGTCAAGTAAAACATCCTTTTTAAGAGCACCAATGACAATGGTACTAGCCAATTAAAATTGTGTTTGGTGTCTCTCTTAATATAATAAGAGCTTTTATCTTATGTTTATGGTAGTCTAATCAATTGCATGTTCCTTTCTTAGGTTCTAATAATCTAAACATGTATATATATATAATATTTCTTTAAGCTTGACATAGAAAATCCAAAGATAATATAAGAAGTTAAAAATACAATTCCAAATTTGCTTCTACATGCCATTTATCTATTCAGATAATTGGGAAGTTCTATGCATGAATTAGATAAAGAATGCATGTACCAGTGTACTTCTCTTGTACCCATCTATTTTACATCAATATATTTTTATTTTGTTGATAAAAAATAATGTACAAAAATAAAAAAATAAAAAAAATTGCATGTGCTGGTTTTCCTTCACACAATTCTTTTAGCTTTGAAAACTAGTTTGTAAAATTTTCATTTCTTTGCAACATCTTATCAAATTAGTAGCTTCTCAATGTGGTTTTACAATTTGCATTGGCATTTGAAGTGATTTGAGCTTTTTATTGTTGCATTGTTAAGATTTACTTAGCTATTATTTTTACTATATTGTTGTCACTACAACATATAAGAGTTTTAGAGACTAAATGTTTTGATCTCTAAAAGTGAAAGTTTTATTGTAAAAGACATTTAGGGACCAATTTCTATCGTCATGAGGATAGTCGCTAAAAGGTCGTCCCGAAAAATAAAAAACAAGACTTTTAGCGACAAAATTTTGAAACTGTCACTAATAAATAGACTTTAGGGATAAAATAATTTGGTCTCAAAATGGTTTATTTTTTGAGAAAAAATTTGGTCCCAAAAAGATAATAATTCCTTACTAATGTCTAATTTTTGTTGCTAAAAGTATAATAATGAAACTTTTCGCAACAAAAATATTTGATCCTTAAAAAATAATTTTGTTCCTAAATTTTGGTCTCTAAAACCTTAATTTTTTGTAATGTGTTTCGTTCTTTAAAATCTAAAAAACTCATGAGGCTGAGAGATAGATTAATGCTTCGGACCCCCACTGGGGGTCGACCCCCAGTGAGGTGGCGCGTTGGGATTGGTTAAAAAAAAATTGTTTTTTTTTTTTTTTTTTTTAAAGTTTCGGCCAGTGGGGGCTCGCCACCTCACTGGGGTGCGACCCCCACTGGGGGTCTGCAGCGGGGCTGCTGAGAGATAGGTTGTGTGGATGTGAGCAACAATAGTAAAAGAGTTTTGACTTTATGAATATCTCTCAGTGTATTTCATTTCCGTGTACTTTTAATTTCATATTTTTAATAAAACTTTTACTTTGCTGATCAAGAAATATAGAACATGTTTTAAGTTGCAGGAATCACTTTATTTAATTCTTCTAGAATTCAAAATAAAATGATTTCATTATCACGAATTAGAAGAAAAAAAAAAAAAACAAACAAACAAACTTTGCCGTAGCGTTTCATTCACTGCCAAAGGTTTTGCACTTTCAAGGTTTGGGAGCATCCATAAGTGGAGGAAAATTTTAGCTAGGACAGGATCCAATTAGTTGAGAGGTGAAGCGTCGCCATTGGACAGTGTCGACCTATCCAATGGGTTGTGGTGAATTTACAATTTTGTCCACAAGATATGACACATGTGGTTTAGGTGCACAATTCGCATTGAAACCCTAATTGGCATTATTGATTGGATTAACTTGAGGTAAAATTCAAAATTAAGGAAAAAAATTGAGTCAACTGAAACTATAGGAACTAGATGCAATTTATCCCCCCCCATCCCAAAAAAAAAAAAAAAAAACGTAATTGGGAAAATTCACGGAGATTGTTATTTTGCAACTTCATGGACTAACCCTTTTGACCTCTTTAATATAATGAGTAGGTACAACCTGCTTGCAATTTAAAATAATTTGAACAGTGATGTGCAAACAAATCAAACAAAAACTATGGTATCCTATATTTACTAAGCAAATGGCCATTCTTTTGTTTTTTAAAGGAACCGAAGACATCTCAAATCATATATAGAGCTAGAGTTCCACCTACTTCCGATTACCAAACCACCACTATAATAACATTGAGATTTAGCTCTTTTCTTTGAGGGAAAAGCAAAAAAATAAAGTTGTTAGATTATGCATTTCAAATGCATCTTAAAACAAAAGAACCATTTCAAAATGATGTGACAGTGACATTTGTGAAATTATGAGAACAATAATGGGTGTTTTCATTAATGTTGTCAATCTTATCTTTACCTTTTTTTTTGATTAGCAAAGAAAATCTTTAGTGATGACGAACCATGCATTACATATGGAAATACATCAATAAGGATGAGAAAGAAAAGAAGGAGAACAAGGAAAACCAAGCATTTTGTTGGTGAGAAACCAACACTAGCTCACAGGACCACAAACACTTGTTGCCACTACCCAAAAACTAGCTAAGCAACTTGTTGCCACCACCCAAAGACTATCTTAACAAAAGCAAATAACCCACTGAATGCTCCAATGTTGCTTACTTGTTGCCATCCTACTTCCTTCTTAGACCTATCCCTCCTATTTGGATCTCTCTTTGTCCTTTAGTTCTAGCTCAATAATCTTATTCAGGACATCATCTTCTTTCCCATTGAAATTGATGCCAAGAGATTTATCTAGTTGTAAAGTGGCTTTAGCTTCATTGAGGAGAAGGTTGCTTGAGCTAGAAACACCATCAGACAGATCTGAACGGGCTATCGCAGCTGCTGCTGGTCTGAAGATAACAGACTTAGAGGTGTGCTTGCTGACTGTTGCAAGCCTGAATGATTTAGGCTCAGAAAACCCTTCCCATTTAAGTTCTTACTTAGTGCTTGGGCCAAATCCACTTCAAGATTGATGCCATGCCCAAGCCCATTCCTAGATCCACTAAAGCTTCTGATAAAACCTGGAGTAAAGGCTTGCTCAACATTAATTTTTGGGCTGTGCACTGACTCCTCCATTATGGTCTCCTCGACAACTGTGTTTACCTCCTCTCCCAAATGACAATCACTAGGCCCTGTCCTCTATTCTACCTACTCGGTACATACTTCTTCTTCTCTGCTAAAACCTCCATCACACTTTGACTTCTCAACAACTGTGTTTACCTCCATCACACTTTTTACCTCATTTTCCATGTAGCACTCCTCTGAAATTGTTTCTTCCACACCACTGCCACAGATTTCGTTGGAGCTGCACTCTTCCAAGCCATTGTGCTTCATATTACTAAAATCTGCTAAATGATCTTCACACACAAGAATAGGATGTAGTTTACCCTTGCACTCTAAAAATATAGTTTTGTTAATAATCTCCATACAAGATGTAGCCACTCTGATTCTAGTATGGGAGAAGGACTTTGGTTGACAAATATCTCCATCCAAGCTTAGAATAGTACCCCAAATGCTTCTAATGTTGTTGATTGTGCCCCTATTCCAAAGATTTAAGGTAAGCCATAACACCTCAACCACACATATCTCTCTTGTTCGAGATAAAATCCTGGCTTCCATTCTACTACAAACTGACTCCAATCCTTAAACCATTCTTTGATATTGCAAATATTTGATTTCAGCTCCTTTTGAGATTTGAAGGTTAATACTATATCTCGTCCTCCCATTTTTCTGACCATTACCTGATCCAATCCTTTCTCCTTCAGGACATTTTCAATGGTAAAAGTAAAGCATTCAAAAATAAGCCAGACTATTTGTAGACGTCCCCGAACGCATCCCGGGAGGGTTAAGTCCCGTTCCGTTCATATTGGGGTCACTACAGTTCAAGGACTCAAATGTCACGGTTCTTAATCTTGAACCAAAGAGTCCAAATCCGGCAAATCGTTTTGAAAACAGATTTTTTTGAAAGAAGTGCCAAACATGGACTGCTTCGCCAGATACAGAGTCGCCACCTAAATGTTTTTTAAATGGGAAATTTAGGAAACCCTGACTCGGTGCCAAAGGCCACGTGTCTGTCATCACCAAAGTTGCCTCGGCTCGGGAACTTGGGTACGATTGGGGAAGGTCACTTCGTGAGCACCCCCGCTCGCCCGGTCAAAGACCGGCCCCTACTAACCATGATATCTATTTTTGAAAACATTGTGTGTTCTTATTCCGGTTATTAGCCTAGATTTACTATGTGATGCGCACAGCATACAAGTATAGACTGAGTCGCCTGAATTGGAACAAAACATTTCATGTTTGTTTGTTTGAAAATGGTTTGATGGTGCTACCCGCATGTAGGCTAAGACGTGGATTTGCCACCCTCAGGTGGGCTTAGAAAACATGATTTTGCCACTATCTAGTGGGCTTAAAACAAACATTTAATGCATTGTTCCACTTCAAGTAACCCAACCTTCACCCATAGGCATTCAGACAGTTATATCACATAAGCACATAGCTTCATGGTAAGCATGCTATTCATGGCAGCACTCACACGCATGCAAGGATGCTAAAGCATAAAACTCACCGAGTACTCCAAGCCAAAACAGAAACTGATTAGAAATCATGCATGATCCTAAATATACAGAAATGCCTAATGCAACACATGCAAAGATGCAACTATAGCAGGCTCGGCTATTCTAAACATGGCATATGGAATGCTACAACTAACACGTATTCAATTTGGAATTGAAATACAAATGCAGTTTGTATGATGCGCCGAGCCCGGTGCGTGCAAAACAGATGAATGATGCAAACATGCTGTCATACTGTATGCTAATCGAAATATGCCCTATATCTAACCATCATAAGCGGGTAAATAAAAGGGAAGAAAGACGTGGGGTTGGAAGACATACATCACACTCACCCACACTTATTACAATTATGCCCTTGCACAGAGGGTCCAAATAAATAATACAGTTCGAATAATACAGTCCAAATAATACAGTCCGAATAATATATAGATCCCTAATTAATTAACAAATTAACTAAGAAAAACTGTAAACTGGCATGCAAGCCAGGGGGTGCCTTGATTCTGATGAATGCTGCAAGTTTGGGCTGCCTTGCGCGGAAATCTACTGGGATGCCCCGATTAGCCTCTGTTTTGCAATGTTTCTCGAAATGCGTGCCAGACTCTGAAAAGTTGTTGATTCTCCATTTTGCTGCAACAGAGAGCAGGAAAGGGGCATAGCAATGTATTTCATAAATATATGCATGCCTCGATCCTCGTGCCACCAATCACGCATATCGATGCATGATGGCCGAGGAGTCGAATTGCACAACTCAATATAGGATGAATGCGTATGAATGCTACAACAAAACCTAACTCCATCATGGATAATCCGGAACGTCGGTGACTTGGGAATTGAGACCCGTTCCGTCGCTCGGAGTACGAAACGTGCCTCGTTTCCCGTGCCCGGGCTAACTCCTATCCCGAACACGATGCGATATGCATGATATGCATGAAATGTAGCTAATATGCAACCCTAACATACACAATGTCATGGAATGGCATACACGCTATACGAGATAATATACAACCGGGCATACACAATGCTATGGATGAAATGGCATACGCAATGCAATAATGGGCTTACACCAACATGAGAGAGCCTCGGCCACACTCACATAGGAGGCCATCAGATGAAAACAAGATACCTCGAAGTGCGTGCCCGAGAACGGACCCTCGGGCACCGAAATGCCACTCTAATGAGACGTAGCAAAGACATGGAATATGATATGCAAACATGCAAAAATCAGTGGCAAAATGAGGGGCAAAACAGCCCCGAAATGAGGCGAAGTAATACCCGATGTATGAAATGATCCCGAAACATGGATTTCAATACATAAAATGGCCTACAGCTATACCGTACATGCATAATTGATACATGACATGAAAAGGAAGAAGCAAGGCAGCCCCAAAACTCACATTTTTTCAGTACAAAACAAGGCCAAATAGCAATCACAAGTAGGGCTAAGATGGCATACAAAAAATGGCTCCGCAAGGGAGGCCATGAAGCAAGTGATAGATGCAAAGCCCAAATGGAAAAATACCCTTCTACAACACTGAAGAGGGGCTAAAAATATGAACATTTACAGTAGATGACAAACCTCAAATCAGTATGCAAACATGCTCAAAATGCAATGCAAGATTAAGGCCACAAGAGGGTATAACATGAAGTAGACCAAATATACATCAAATGGCCAAAGAACCTAATGAAATATTCCAAGGAGGTCAAAATATAGTCACTTTCAGTTCTGATCATGGTCGAAAACAGAAGCTAGATAAGCCTAAAAAAGCATGCAAAAATGGGGGCCAAAGAGGGGTATAATGGTAAGTACAACATGGAGGCCCCCAACAGTGTTGAACCCTTCTACAATGTTGTAGAGGGGCTCAAAATAAGCCAACTCACAGTTTATATCATGCTCAAAAACAGATCACACATAGGCTAGAAATACCATGCAAGATTATGGTATTTAAAGAGGTATTGAAGCAAGTACCAAATGGGGGGCTCAAACAAGGTTGAGCCCTTAAACAAACATGGAATATAGCTCAAAAAAATGACCTTTTCAGTTTTGGTCGGAGCTCAAAACAGCAGGGAAATAGGGCTAAGACATAGGGCAAAAATGAGCTCAAAAGAGGGAGAGATGGACTTACCCTTAAAGACCAAACTTTTGCTTCCTTTTGACTTGAGAAATGGAGCTTCTTAGCTGCTGGAAAGCCCTCCCAACTGTTGGAAATGGAGTAGTGGTGGTGGTGCTTGGTGGTAATGAAGAAATGAGGTAGGACTTAGAAGATTGGAGCTTGAAAATGAGAGAGATAGAGAGAGCAATGCATCCAAGGCTCTTAAGCAATTTTTTTCCAACCCCAAAATAACACTTGGGCAGCTGGTTATATGGACCAAAAGGGGGGAGTAGCAAGGGGAAAAGGGGGAGGGAAACACCCTAACATTTCCCTCCAAAAGTTATCCCCCCGGATACAGAATCTGGGAGGAAACAAAGGTCACATCTGAGGTAAAACAGGTGTAAGGAAGAAGGCCGGCCAGCTTTTGGGGTTACAGGTGGCCGGCCGGCCACCCCCCATGGCCGGCCGGCCAAGGGCAAAAATGGAAAGTTGAATTTCTGGCCGGCCACCACATATTGGTGGCCTCCCATGTCTCCTCAACACAACCCTGTGGTTGGAAATTAGCAACTGTAAAACAGGAGAGAGAACAAGCCACTTTTCAAAGAGGCTCAAAAGTGGAAGATGGAATTACTGGCCGGCCACCACATATTGTTGGCCTCCCAGATGTGTACATCACAAATATGTGGTTTGGAGTTGAAGAAGGTAGCCCTAGGGTGGTCAACATTGGCTCGGAAGTGAGAAAAACGGGTGTCGGAGGGCGCCGGAGGAGCATAACTGATTGCTGAGACAATTGCTGGCTTCCCACCCTTCAGTGACCTTCCTGGTGATAAAACAGAGGTACCTGCCCAAAATGAACGAAAACCGATGCAAAACGAATGCTCGGGGGCCAAAACACGTAGTTTGGGGTCCCGAAAATAGGCTGTTAAGCACCGAAAGTGGCATTCGACCACGAAGTGGGTCTCTCAGACCACAGTGTCCCTAAAAAGGGAGTAAATAAGATGCATGCCAAAAACCGGAGGAATCGGAGATGGTTAGACGGTCCCGAACCGAGGCACACGGCTTGACGGCTCCGAAAACCGGGAACCGGGCTCCGAAATGGGCAAAATGGCCTACGGCCACGAAATGTAGCCCACGGCCACTGAGAGACGGTCTACGGACCTCTCCCTCCCTTTAGGAAAAGAAACAGAGAAAACCGAGTCTGGTTCGCAAACCGAGACAAGGTACAGAAGAGGGTTCGGAAGTCCGGAGGCAGGGCTCACGGCCGCGACTCTGAGACTTCTGAACGAGCACAATATGCAACATCACCGAGCGCTCAATCTGTTTGGCAGCCCCATAGATTGAGATAGAATCTGTATGCACCTCAATTCTGGATACTGATCCAACCTAGTCTGTCACCCTGTTGGAGAATAGGGAAAGCTGCGACCATAGTCAGGGAGAAAAGTAGTACCTGCGGTTCAATCAAGAAGAAGCGAGAGATCCCCAGCAGCATGAGGTAAGTCATTGCCAATTACCCCTGTAAGGTACCTTTACCTCTTAGCTATTACATTGCATTTTAGCCACCACATTACAGTGTATTGCATGAGTCCTCAATTTTCAAACCGGCTTCGCGTAGCGTGTAAGTCCAATTTTCAAACCGGCTTCGCGTAGCGTATAAGTCAAATCTTCAAACCGGCTTCGCGTAGCGTATAAGTCCAATTTTCAAAACCGGCTTCGCGTAGCGTGTAAGTCCAATTATCAAAATCTTTCTGCATATCATTTTGTATCCTGTCCCTGAACTACGCTGGTTTGATTCCTTGCAAAAGGATACGTAGGCAGCCTGCGGGCACAACCATTTATTTATCTATATTTTGTTTGTTTGTCCAAGTCTTCGGCTTTGTCAAAAATGGGTCGTCTCTGGGCTTTGACATTCACTCCCGTCACTTGTGACTTCCGAGTTCTGTCAAAGAGGGGCAACTGTAGACACCTCATTTTTGACCGTCCATAAGACTTGGACGCGACTGATGGTTTGCTCGGTGATGAAAGATGTGTAGGGCAAAGGTTCAATTTCTTTGGAAAAAAGAGAGTCAAACCTCAACTTCATACCCCTTTTGGACCAAAACAATCTTGATCAAAAGATTTTAGATTTTAAAACCCTCTCTTTCAAAACATTTTGAAAATAAAGTTTTTACGGTGTTCCAAGGCTCGTATTTTGTCAAATGTTGCGCTTTTCGGTAAACCGAGCAAGGACAAAGTGGGAATGAATGAAAGAGAGATGAAATCTTTGAAAAATCTTTCAAAAACACCTTACTTAGGGGTTTGGAGTTGAAGAAAGGAGGAGAAGAGAGAAGAAAACTAGTTTGGGAGAAGTTCGGCATGAATCCGGGTAGGGCCAAAGCTGCGCGGCTTCACCGAAATGGGCATAACTTTTTGCATAGGAGGAATTTTGATGCGAGGTTGGCGCCATTGGAAAGCTAACTTTTGGGGCTTCAAAGTGGCCACATGGGAGGCCAGAAATTGTTCTGGCCGGCCACCTGAATTTGGTCAAAAGTGATTCAGCATGAATCTGGAAAGGAGAGAAAACACTGCGTGGCTCCACCGAAATGGGCATAACTTTTTGCACAAGAGGAATTTTAATGCAAGGTTTTTGGCATTGGAAAGCTAACTTCCGGGGCTTCATTTTGCGCTCAAGAACCTCCTATGCCCAAGTCCGGGTGGAGGAGATATGGTTGGTTGAAGTCCGGTTGGACCGAATCTGCGCGGCTTCACGGAAACTGGCATAACTTTTTCCACAGGAGGAATTTTAATGCAAGGTTTGTGGCATTGGAAAGCTAACTTCTGGGGCTTCATCCTAAGATGTGGCTGGACACTTTTGACCCTTCTGACCTGGCAGGCCGGCCAGGTAAAGAGCCGGCCGGCCACTTGTAACAAAAATAGGTGGCCGGCCATGATCCCCTCAATGTGCACTTTACAGCTGTATAGCTGTTTTCCCCCAAAAATATCTCTATCCGGGGGACCCTTTTGGAGGAAAATAAGGGCTCATTTCCCTCCACTTTTGCCTTGATTCTCCTCTCCCTCTCTTGTCTATATAGAGGGCCTCCCAACTCTAGAGAAAGGGTTACAAGAATTGGTTTGAGCATATACATACATATCATTCCATTTCCTTCACGTTTAGGCTCCATTTCTTCATCATCTTCAAGATCTACCATCACCACTCCATTCCAGCAGCAAAGGGAGGAATTCCAGCAGCTTAGAGTCATCAAATTTGGTCCAAGAAGTAGTCAAAGTATTGGTCTTCAAGGGTAAGTAGACTTCTCCCCTTTTGTAGCCCATTTTTGCACCAATTTCTTAGCCTATTTGCTTATTGTTTGAGCTCCAACCTTAACTGAAAGGGTCATTATTTTGAACCATTCTACATGATTGTTGAAGGGTTCAACCCTATTTGAGATCACCATCTTGTACTTGCTTCAATACCATCTTATATGTCACATTTTTGCATGAAATTTCTAGTCTATGAGTGATCTGTTTTCGAGCATAATGTAAACTGTAAGTGGGCCTATTTTGAGCCCCTCTTCAACATTGAAGAAGGGCTCAACACTGTTTGAGCCCTCCATGATGCACTTGCTTCATAATCTCTCCTATTTACCGTAAATTTGCATGATTTGTTTGGCCCATATTTAAATTGTTTTGGAGCATGTCATGAACTGTGAGTAAGCTTATTTTGTGTCCCTCTACAATATTGTAGAAGGGATCAATCTTGTTTGGGGCCTCCATGTTATACCTACCATTATACCCCTCTTTGGCCCCCATTTTTGCATGCCTTTTTAGGCTTATCTAGCTTCTGTTTTCGGCCATCATCAGAACTGAAAATGGTCATATTTTGACCTTCTTGGCGTATTTCATGAAGGGTCTTTGCTTGTTTGATGAATGTTTGGCCTACTTCATGTTATACCCTCTTATGGCCTATTTCTTGCATGGCATTTTTGGCATGTTTTCATACTGATTTGGGGGATGTCATCTACTACAAATGTTCATAGTTTTAGTCCCTCTTCAGTGTTGTAGAAGGGTGTTTTTCCATTTGGGCTTTGAATCTACCACTTGTTTCATAGCCTCCTTTGCGGAGCCCTTTTCGCATGCCATTGTTGCCCTATCTATGCTTGCTGTTTGGCCATATTTCAGACTGGAAAATGCTTGTTTTGGGGCTGCCTTGCTACTGTATTTTCATTCCATGTCCATATCGTGCATGCATTGCATGGCTATAGGCCATTTCGGGTGCCTAAATTCGCATTTCGGGACCATTTCTTGCATTTGGTGTCATTTCGCCATCTTTCGGGACTATTTTCCCCCATATTTCAGTGCTGAAATTCCATTGGCATGTTTGCATATCATATTTCTATGTCATTTCATGCCTTAATGCCATTGCCTCGGTTTGCGTGCCCGTGTGCACGCATTTCGAGGCACCTCATTTTTTCATCCATTGGCCTCTTATGTGAGTGTGGCTGAGGCTCACTCATGTTAGTGTAAGCCCATTTTGCATTCTGTATGCCATTTTAGTCTCATTGCATTCCGTATGCCATTGCCTCGGTTTGCGTGCCAGTGTGCACGCATTTCGAGGCACCTCATTTTTCATCCATCGGCCTCTTATGTGAGTGTGGCTGAGGCTCACTCATGTTAGTGTAAGCCCATTTTGCATTCTGTATGCCATTTTAGTCTCATTGCATTCCGTATGCCTTTTTCTCGGTTTGCGTGCCAGTGTGTACGCATTTCGAGGCATCTCTTTTTCATCCAATGGCCTCCTATGTGAGTGTGGCTGAGGCTCTCTCATGTTGGTGTAAGCCCATTATTGCATTGTGTGTGCCATTTTATCCGTAGCATTGCGTATGCCCGGTTGTATATTACCTCGTATAGCGTGTATGCCATTCCATGACATTGTGTATGTTAGGATTGCATATTAGCTGCATTTCATGCATGTCATGCATATTGCATCGTGTTCGGGATAGGAGTTAGCCCGGGCACGGGAAATGAGGCACGTTTCGCACTCCGAGCGACGGAACGGGTCTCAATTCCCAAGTCACCGACGCTCCGGATTATCCATGATGGAGTTAGGTTTTGTTATAGTATTCATACGCATTCATCCTATATTGAGTTGTGCAAATCGGCTCCTCGACCATCATGCATTGAGATGCGTGATTGGTGGCACGAGGATCGAGGCATGCATATATCTGTGAAATACATTGCTATGCCCCTTTCCTGCTCTCTGTTGCAGCAAAATGAAGAATCAGTAACTTTTCAGAGTCTGGCACGCATTTCGAGAAACATTGCAAACAGAGGCTAAATTGGGCATCCCAATGGATTTCTGCGCAAAACAGCCCAAAACATGCATCACTTCATTATCCGGAGCGGAGTCAAGGCAGTCCCTGGCTTGCATGCCAGTTTACAGTTTTTCTTAGTTAATTTGTTAATTAATTAGGAATCTGTACTATTCGGACTGTATATTATTCGGACTGTATATTTATTCGGACCCTCTGCGCTAGGGCAAAATTGTAATAAGTGTGGGTGAGTGTGATGCATGTCTTCCAACCCCACGTCTTTCTTCCCTTTTATTTACCCGCTTATGATGGTTAGATTAGGGCATATTTCAATTAGCATACAGTATGACAGCATGTTTGCATCATTCATCTGTTTTGCACGCACCGGGCTCGGCGCATCATACAAACTGCATTTGTATTTCAATTCCAAATTGAATAAGTGTTAGTTGTAGCATTCCATATGCCGTGTTTAGAATAGCCGAGCCTGCTATAGTCGCATTTTTGCATGTGTTGCATTAGGCAATTCTGTGTATCTAGGATCATGCATTGATTTCTAATCAGTTTCTGTTTTCGGCTTGGAGTACTCGGTGAGTTTTTATGCTTTAGCATCCTTGCATGCGTGTGAGTGATTGCCATGATAGCATGCTTGCCATGAGGCTATTTGCTTATGTGATATAACTGCCTGAATGCCTGTGGGTGAAGGTTGGGTTATTTGAATTGGGACAATGCATTGATTGTTTGTTTTAAGCCCACTAGATAGTGGCAAAACCATTGTTTTCTAAGCCCACCCGAGGGTGGGAAATCCACGTCTTAGCCTACTTGCGGGTAGCACCATCAAACCATTTTCAAACAAACAAACATGAAATGTTTTGTTCCAATTCAGGCGGCCCAGTCTATACTTATTTGCTGCGAGCATCACATAGTAACCTAGGCTAATAACCGGAATAAGAACTCACAATGTTTTCGAAATAAGATATCATGGTTAGTAGAGGCCGGTCTTTGACCGGGCGAGCGGGGGTGCTCACAAAGTGACCTTCCCCAATCGTACCCAAGTTCCTGAGCCGAGGCAACTTTGGTGATGACGGACACGTGGCCTTTGGCACCGAGTCAGGGTTTCCTAAATTTCCCGAAAATAAAATATTTAGGTGGCGACTCTGTATCTGGCAAAACAGTCCATGTTTGGCACTTCTTTCAAAAATCTGTTTTCCAAAACGATTTGCCGGATTTGGACTCTTTGATGATTTCATCGGTCTTGCATTGCACTCTGCGAGATTAGATACAGGACCGTGACATTGAGTCCTTGAACTGTAGTGAGCCCAAATGAACAGAACGGGACTTAACCCTCCCGGGGCGTTCGGGGACGTCTACAAACACACAGCCCAAACATAAAGCGAACATGCAGCCCACTGATTAAGATTTTCTGAACACACAGTTCATAACACTGATTTTCTGAACACACAGCCTAGACATAAAGCGAACACGCAGCCCACTGATTAAGATTTGAACACGCAGCCCAAAACACTGATTTTCTGAACACACAGTTCTAGAACACTGATTTTCTGAACACACAGTTCATTTACTTGCGTTTGCACACGGCTCATTCATTTCATTTGCACACGGCCTATTCATTTCATTTACACACAGCTCATTCATTTCATTTGCACACGGCTCATTCATTTCATTTGCATACAGCTCATTCATTTCATTTGCACACAGCTCATTCATTTCATTTGCACACAGCTCATTCATTTCATTTGCACACAGCTCATTCATTTCATTTGCACACAGCTCATTCATTTCATTTGCACACGGCTCATTCATTCCGAATGTAGGTTGGCTCTCGTACCGTGCGAGGATACGGCTCCACTGCTGCGAGAGAGTGGTATACCGAGCTTCCGGAGGCTGTCCGGGATTTGGTTGATTCAGCAGGGTTCGGGGCCTTCTGCGTGGGGTTATCACATTGTCCTGCCAGTAGGACACTGTTAGCCGCTTTGGTGGAGAGATGGTGGGACACCACCAATTCCTTCCATTTTTCCGCCACCGGGGATTTGACCATGACCCCGCTAGATTTCGCCGTACTTACCGGTCTGGACATAGGAGGTTGGCCCATTCCTTATGACGAGGATATGGGCGAATGGGAGGCCGCTTGGGTACATCTATTGGGGGCCTGCCCGCGTGTGGACAGAGCTTCTGGGAGAGTCCGGTATACCTGGTTCTCTTCTCGTTTTCGGAGGCCAGAGATGGAGCCCGAGTCTCCTGAGGAGATTGAGCAGTACACCCGCGGTTTCCTTATGTTCCTCTTTGGTACCACTCTGTTTGCTGACAGGGGGAACACGGTCGGGCTATATCTCTTGAGCGCCCTGGTGGACCTATCACAGGTCGGTCGGTATGACTGGGGGGGCGCCGGCCTGGCTACCCTCTATTGCTATATGAGCGCGGCCTCTCGCGGGCAGGGGGATTCACTCGGCGGCTATTGGAGAGCCTGGGAGGTACGTTCCGTCCTCTTGATTTACATTTCTGCTTCTCATTACTTGTTCATTGCACACACGGCGCACTTTACATTCTGTATTTTGCCCTCAGCACTTTGTATTTACATTCCGCACTACTTTTCTCAGCTATGGGTCTACGTATATTTTCCGACGTTAGCCCCGGAGATGGAGGTGGCAGGGCTTCTTACGACCCCGTTCTCATTGGTATTCGAGGGCCAGCACCGACCAAGACCTCGAGAGACTCTCTTCTACCTGCGACAGTATTTTGACACTGTTCGGATGACAGAGGTATTTCAGAACTCTCAGTTCTCTTCTGTTTTCATCTTTGATTTGCCCTGTATATTCCCGATTTCTGATTGGTTTATGCACTGATTATGCGCAGATTACGTGGCAGCCCTGGGCAGTCTTGGGCGATGGTCTCCAATTTCAGTATGCTGGAGGATCGGGCACTTCCCAGTACAGGGTCCTACTCGAGGGGCCGGTTGGTTGGGCATGGTTCCTGGGGGAACGTTTTTTGTGTCAGGTATGGGGGTACGTTTCTCAGGACCCTCCTGCCGCACCTCCAGCCACTATGCGGACTGCTGATAGACTCTCTACCCAGGAGGTCATTAGTGCTATGCAGGGCACCGATGCTTTGCTACATCTCACGGACGGGGACTACACCACTTATCGTCACACATATCTGATGCCTCCCTTGACGGGAGTGCGTGCTCCATCTCGGAGGCCTGCTGATGTACCATCTTCGAGCCGGGCTCGTGCTACGGATATCCCCTCCTCCAGCAGGGCTGGTGCATCCAGAGGTGGGCGCGGATTCATTCCACCGATCCCACCGACTTTTCATCATCCTGGGTGGCCAGACATGCCGACCGAGTTGACGAGTTGGCGATTCGGGGCTCCTTACCAGGTCTCGCTAGAGCCTCCTCTTCCTGACCACAGATATGTCAGAGACCCTGATTCACCCCCGGTATGTTTTACAGCTTTGATTCATCAGTCAGATACTTGGACATTCATTCTTTTACTGATAGTTTTGCATTTGTATCTGTAGCCTCCAATTGAGTACATGGATGAGATGCTTGGGATGCTGGCCACATTCGAGGGCATGATCCTACGGAGGGAGGCACAGCTGGCCATTATGGGTGTACAGGTACTGTCCATCTTTCCCGCATTTAGCATATTTCTAATGACACACTGGTTTTGAACGTTCTGCTATATTGATAGGCTGTGTAGAGCACATCTGACACACACCCCACTCTCGAACATTCTGCTTTTCATATTTGAACTGATGTATTGAACTCTTCACGTTCAGATGCCTCCTGTATACGCACCGCCGCAGGCCGAGCCACCCGGGCCTTCTCAGAGAGGTCGAGGTGCTGGGCCATCTGGGCCCTTTCGAGGAGCTGGGCCATCCAGGCCTTCTCAGGGAGCAGGGCCATCCAGGCCTTTCCGAGGAGCTCGAGGAGCGGGGTCGTCTCGCAGACGTAGGGCACATGTTATAGAGGCAGAGCCTGATGAGGAGGAGGAGGAAGAGGAGGAGGAGGTCGCAGATCGTGAGTCAGAGACATCTACTGAGGAGGGGGGCTCCGGCCTTGGTTCCGGGAGTGGAGGCGAGGCTGAGGGGGATCCTGAGGATGACAGCTCCGACCCGGATGGTGATGATGGTGCAGAGGTTGTCCCGCAGAAGAGGATGAGGGGGCCCCCTCATTCCCGCTCCCGAGGATATTGATGTTATTTCCTGCTTTATTTTACTTTTTGCTAGTAGTTTGTAGCACTTTGCACATTGTTAGGCAGTTTCATTTTCTGTAAAACTTGTACCTTTATTTGTTGTAAAACATGATGGAATGAAACAGCTTTTGAAAAGGTGTTTGTATTTGAAACTCTTAGCATCGCATCGCATCATTTTGCACAAAAATGGAATTGAATGGGAATGTGCCTTGTGTATTTACCGGGTCAGGTAATGAACCGACGTAACAAATCAAACGACTCGACTTACTAAGAAATAACAGAATCTTAGCAAGTTTACAACTCGATAAGCAAAATACAACAATGTTAACGACCAGACATAATAAAATTGCATAAACAAAAGGTAATAACTCAAAACACAAAATGCGACAGCTCGACAAAACTTACAACTCGATAAACAAAGCAACAACTCGATAAGCAAAATACAACCAAGCATACTTCGGACGGACAATCTGGACGATGGAACGCATCCGAAACTGAGAGAAATGGAGGCCTTCGACATCCTTGATGCACAGAAATGCCTCAAACTTCCTTCCGGAGGGCAAAACAGGACCAATGCATGGCTGGCCACATTTTGCATCTGGGGACTGGAGGGTGGCCGGCCGGCCAGTTTTTGAAACAAAGATGGCCGGCCTGCTAGAATAGATGGCCGGTCGGCCACCTTTCCTGCAACTCTCAGAATTTTGACACTTGTCCTCGAATAGTGTTTTACCTCCCTATAAAGCTCCAACTTTGGAACTCTTTCATTTCATCACTGCTTTGCACAAAAATGGAGGCATTTCTCGTAGAAAATCTCACATCTTGGATCTCTTCTTTAGATGGCTCGGAAAAGTTGAACTTCCGGGGTTTCGGCTTGAATGCACTATTCACGCTGGGCCGGACTTCACTGCATCTTCCTTTCCTCTGTGCCGCGGTGAGATTTTGGAACCCAGTGACGCACGTCTTCAGCTTCGGAGGGCAAGAGGTATGTCCCACTTTTGAAGATTTTCAAGTTTTGATAGAATCCGAGCGAGGTGAAGAAATCTTGCCCCAACTCAATTTTGGCTATGCCCAAACCCTAGGGCGGATGTACGGACTCAACGCACATGATGCTCGGTCCCTGATTTGTAACGGAATGTTGGATATCTCAAGCCTGATTTACCGGTTCTCCGATGCTGGTGACCGCAACGACCATCATTGGCAAGGCTTCCGGCAACATGCCCTCTGTTTATGTATGTTATCTCATTTTCTGTTTGCCTCGAGCTTTGGAGGATCCAGCGTCCGTCTGATTGAAGTGGCCCAAGGCTTGAAAGAAGGAAGGAGTTGCATCGCCATGACATTGGCGGAGACACTGATGGGCTTGGATACTTTCTACTACTGTCGGGAGACAACTAGATTTGCAGGGAGTCCACTACTGCTGCAGGTAATGTTTCCCACCCGATCTCACATATGTATTTGCTCACATCACTCGACCCTCAGGCTCGGTTTTTCTCACAAACCATTTTCTTACTTTTCTCTCATCGTACATCTCTCTATTATTTATTCTCTCATTTTTCAACCCTCCCCAGGTATGGTTGATGGATAAATTGCAGGTTATGGATTCTTGCCCTGCTTACTCAGCCCGCGGCTACTTTTTTCGACAACGCCTAGTTGACGCCCTTGATGAGGGATGGTGGTTTGAATGGATGTGCAATTTGTCGGCAGATCGCATTGCGTGGCGCTGCCCTTGGCTCAATCTCCCGACCATGAGCTACAGTATGTCTCGGCAGGTCGGGATTCGATTGATTGGCTTGACTCACTGCGTATTCTATTTCCCATTCCGTATTCTGCGCGCCAGTTTGGCCATGATCAGACTTGCCCACCAGAGGGGATAGAGTATCCGACTACATTTCCAGTTCGAGCGCACAGCTGGCTCGACAGGCCGCAGCGTGGGGAATTAGAGAACTTCTGCCCCTGCTCCCACTTTTAGTTGCACTTTGTCTGACGAATGCTGGGATTGCTCAACGAAGAAGCACAGGTTGGGCCTAGGTTGGCATCAGAGACTTCAACCAGCTCTGGCAGGGGGCGTAGGGACACCTGACTTGATTATGCCCCGGATTTATTGCTTTACTAGTACTTTCAAGTTTTCAATATGGGTGTAATAAAAAAGTAACTTCAATTGTTTGCGAGAGCAAGAGAACTCTGTTTTGAAATCAATGAAATTGAAGGTTGTGGTACTGAAAATTCTCCGCTTTGGTCCAAAAATGGTCTTAGTTGTAAAAAGATTAATTTTGAGCAAAGTCAACTTTTATTAAAACTTTTCAAAACTATTTTCGATATGGATCAGAACTGGACACACCTGAGATCTGTCACTGGGATGCACAACCCCGGATCCTAGCAACTGGAAAGTTGCCCCTAGTCTGAATTGTACCGCAACACTTCATTGCAACGGAAAGTTGCCCCTAGTCTGAATAGCACTGTACCGGAGATTACGATAAATGCTGATGAATAGAGATGACTGAGATGATCAAATGGACAACGTTGATCGGGGAAAAGATTGTGGCTGAACTTCAGGGTGAAGTTGCCTACGTATCCCAAAGATGGGAATCAAGCCTTACGTAGTTCAGGTTTAGGTTCGCTCGGGTATTTTCACTCTCCTTTTGCGCTCTAACTTTTGCCAAGGTCGCCCTTTGCGGGTTTTCAACCTTGCGAGCTCAGTTTTTATAATTTCAAATTTTCTATGCTCTGAGTTTTGCCTAGGTCGCCCTTTCGGGTTTTCGGCCTAGCGAGCCTCTCAAGGGTAGTATTTCTTCAACTTGTCCATGTTGATCGGTTGGGAAAACTCTAAGCCATCTAGATCCATCAGAACCACAGCTCCACCTGACCAGATTGACTTGATGATGTAGGGACCAGTCCAATTAGGTCTGAACTTGCCCCTTGGGTCGTGGGATGGGAGCTCGGTTGTCTTTGAGCACCAAATTTCCTTCCTTTAAATTCCTGGACTTAACTTTTTGTTGAAAGCCCGGGCAATTCTGCGTTGATAACCTTGGATATGGTACAGTGTTTTCAGCCTTCTTTCATCGAAAAGCATGAGTTCCTCAAATCTGCTCTATTGCCAGTCTGCCTCGGTTATTTGACACTCAGCTAATACTCGTAATGACGGAACCTCAATCTCAATAGGCAGAACGGCCTCCATCCCATAGACAAGAGAATACGGAGTCGCCCCAGTAGAAGTTCTAATTGAAGTCCAGTAGCCCCACAGAGCGAACGACAGCTTATCTGGCCAGTCCCGATAGGTTTCCACCATTTTCTGCAGTATGCGCTTGATATTCTTGTTGGCAGCCTCGACCGCTCCGTTGGTTTGCGGCCGATAGGTAGACGACTTATGAAAAGCCACATTGTATTTTTCCAACAAATCAATCACCTCCTTTTTGAACTGGGAACCATTGTCTGAAATTATTTCGTTTGGGACCCCGTAGCGACAGATGATGTTGTTTCTGATAAATTTTGCGACGTGTGAAGCCTTCAACACCGCATAAGATTGGGCCTCAACCCACTTTGTGAAATAATCTATCGCTACCAAGATGAACTCATGCCCATTCGACCCCTTTGGCGTAACGGCTCCGATTACATCAATTCCCCAGACTGAAAATGGCCATGGCGAAGTCATATTGTACAGCTTTGACGGCGGGATGTTCATGCGATTTGCATGAATCTGACATTTGTGGCATCGCCGGACGAAACTAATACAATCCTCCTCATGGTGGACCAGTAATAACCCTGTCTGAGAATCTTCCGTGCCAACATTACCCATTCATGTGTGCACCACATTCTCCCCCTGATGGCTTCCATCAGACGCTTTGACTCTTCGGCATCAATGCACAGTTTATGCATTCCCAGATGACCCCTTTTATACAGTTTACCCCCGCAGATGATGAACTGAACTGCCATTCTCCTGATTGCCCTTTTGTCTTTGGCATTTACCCCTGGCGGGTATGGTTCTTTCTCCAAGAAATTCCAGATATCGTAATACCAGGGGTGTTCGTCCAGAACTTCATCTATGGCTGCAATCGACTCATAGGCAGGTGCAATTTCTGGTTAATGATGACTGGACGCATTCGGACTCCACACGGGATGTCTATCATAGAAGATAGAGTTGCTAAAGAATCTGCAAACCTGTTTTCTCTCTTAGTAGATGAGTAAAACTTAGCTTCTCAAATCGAGGAATCAGCAAATCCAAGGTCTGGTGATACATCATCATCTTTTCCTCTTTCACTTTCCAGTCTCCTTTAGCTTGAGACACAACAAGGTTCGAGTCCCCAATGACGTCCAACCGTCTTGCCC
>JAPPVO010006960.1:0-24839 GCA_030407325.1 Camellia japonica
TTTATTAGGTTCTGAACAAACGGCAGGTGACGGGGAAAGGGTTTTTTTTTTTTTTTTTTTTTTTTTTTTTTTTTTTTGATAAAAATCATTATTAGTTGTTAGGTGTCGTTTGGTAACAATTACGTTTTCAATTTTCAGTTTATATTTATAAAAATTTTAAAAATTCAAATAAAAATTTGTTTGGTAAATTTTTAATTTATAAATCAGTTATCTCAGTTTATAAATTTGGCCAAAAAATTATTTTCGTTTTTGAGTTTTGAGTTTTTTTTTTTTACCACCCTAGCCACCACCACCGCCATTTTCCACCACCGTTTTCCGCCACCACCACCTACCAGCCACTGACCCCCACCACCACCACTATCACCACCACCACCACCACTACATCACCCACCACACCTACCACCCGCGCACCACCACCTACCTGCCACTACTCGCTGCCACCACCCAACCCCCGCCACCACCACCACCATCGCCACCACCCACCTGCCACCACCACCCACCTGCACTACCCACCCACCACCACCACACTAACACCACCCACCACCACCACCACCACCCACCGTCACCACCACCCACCTGCCACTACACCACCACACCACTACCACCCACTACCACCCACCACCTCACCACACCACCCGCCACCACACCACCACGCCCACCCACTCCCCACCACTGCCACCACTCACCACCACCTGCCACCGGACCACCCACCACCACCCACCCACCACCCCCCGTCACCGCTTTCCGCCATCGTCTTCCGCTGCCACCACCCACACAGCACCCGCCACTTTTCACCACTTTCTACACCGTCTTCCGCACCACCCCACCACCCGCCATTTGCTGCCACTTTCCACTACCGTCTTCTGCCACCATCACCCACCACCTGCTACATTTTCCACCACCACCACCCGCCATCATTTTCCACCACCGTCTTCCGCACCACCACTCGTCACCACCCCACCACCACCACCACTTGCCATTTCTCACTCTTTTTTATATTTTTAAATTTTTTTTAGCATTTTGTTTGAACCAAACGTGTTTGTAGTTTATGTTTTTCTAAAAATAAACAAAAACCAGTTTATAAAATTTTTGTAAATATAAACTGAAAACGTAAACGTTACCAAACATGCCCTTAAAAAAATTAATTCTGAAAATGCGTTGTAAATACCTTTTTTTGGTGAATATATATATATAATATTTTATTTTTTTGAATTTAAAGAGGTTATAAGGTATTAGGTTTAATAGATATTTTTTTGTTAATGAGAGGTCCACTTTTGTAAATAATTTAGTGAGAAATCTTTTTGTTGGTTTTAAAAGATATTTTGTTTTTAATTGTATCCCTTAATTTTTTTATCTGTTGACTTTTTTTTTATTATATCTATCTATTCAAATTAATTTTTATATGTTTAAATTCTTTTAAGTATAACTACTAGTTGAATTTTTTACTTATCTGTTCAATTTTTTTTTATTTGTGTACTTTTTTTTTCTATCTGTCGAAATACCAATCCATACCAAACCCTATATTCAAATTTTTTTCTTTCTATCTATTCAAAAACTTTTTCTTTTTATCTGTCTTTGTCTCTCTCTCTATAGTGATCCTGGTTTATTCACAAATTTTGCTCCTCCGCTCGAGCGGTAATTCCAGTGCTCGAACGGGAATCAACAACCCTCAGTATTTTCTTCTATAGCTCTGCAAATACTGGGAAAGTGCATTGGACGTTCGAGCGTCTAGTCTCATGCTTGAGCGGGAACCTTCATCTGCGAAACTTTTGGAAGAGCGTATTCTACGCTCGAGCGTCACTTTTGACGCTTAAGCGAAACTTTGTGTTCCGACGCTCAAGCGGGGCTTTCCATACTCGAGCGGACTGCGCGTATAACAGTATGTGAAAAAAGCATTTTGAATCATTTTTCTATATATATCTCTCTCTCTTTAAAACTCTCCAAACCCTAAATCTCAATTAGTGGTTCAAGTGTTTCTACAATAGGGCAAACAAGTAGGGTTACAATAAGCCAAGAAAGTGAAAAGGTTCAAGGCTAAGAAGGGTAGTTTCTATTAGAGGGAGTGATGTTGGTGGCAGTTGCACAGGTAGTAGTAAAGGTGCAAGTGATGGAATTCTAACGGGAAGAGGTGCAAGTGGTAGAGGTTCTACTTCAACAGTGGTAGGGGGACAACATGTAAGTATCACATACATTATGAACTTGACTATTGAATGCATTGAAACATTACTTATTTAGTGTCATTATATTTTTATTTAATGTGATATTGTAAGATGAAAGGTAGTCTGGAGTGCAACCCAATAAATGGAGTATGTCTTGCGCATGGTATTTGGCTTAGGTATTGCTCTTGTAATAATTAATTGTAATCTTGTCAGTCTATTTGTTATTGTATTCTTGTTACAAAACTAATTTTGTTTATTCTTGTTATTTGAATTAGACGGTTAGAAATTATGCAGCATGCCATCTGAGATGAAATAAGAAATGTTCCAAGACAAATTATATGATATAATTTTGTGTAGGTAATATCGTATATTTTTGTAAATGAGGATAATATAGTATATTTTTGCATATATTCTTGCAAAGGGGAACATGATATATTTCTCTAAATTAGGAAGATGTCCCATTATGTGTTTTGTGAAGGGGAACATGATTATGTATGCTCATTTATTTTTGGCTATATGGGCATTAACTATTATCAGCACTTTGGGTAATGTACTTTGTGAAAATAAAGGATGAAAATATTGAACTCATGTATCCTTTTTTTTTGCTTTACTCTTTTTTTTTTTTTCAATTCCTCTGTTTTTCTCAATGAGTTTCATTGAGATTCATTTGCCTTTTATAAGCAGCTTCCAACGACTACTGTGTTCAACAGCTATATTTGTTACATGCAAATGAAATGTAAATGCAAATAAAATGGTGATGTGTTTGCTGTGATTGGACATGCATCAGAGTTTTTTTAAGATATATTGGTAATTATAAACAAGATGTACAGGTCTCACAAAGGGTCAATTAAACTTTTTTTGGCTAATGTCATCAAGATGCTTTTGATAGGCCGTTTCTGTAATGCAATTGTTAACCTCAAGGGTGAGAATGTAATTTCCGGAATATGATGGGGTATCTGTATTAAACATAAACCTGAGGGGGTGTCAATGTTATTTACCCAAATAAAAAAATCTTGAGAATAAAAATGGAATTTTTTAAAAGGTACAAGATTCTCAAAGTATAAAACAATTTTAACAAGGGCACTTAGCTCATAAATTCAAATTTGGATTTTGTTTGTCCAAAACTCCACACGCTAAAATATTTTGTTCATAAGGACATGCTTAGCAAAATGACCAAACTACTTATATACATTTATACACCTCTCTCTTCTCAACCCTTATTTCTCCAAACCCTCTCTCTCTCTCTCTCATTTGCGTCTTTTCCATTATCTCTATTGTTAGAGCTCTACTCTCTCCTCCGCATCCGCCACGCTGATGGTGTTATGTCACGACCTCAAACTTGCCCCTATAGGTTTAGCCTCATAAGCGGCCAGTAATCTTAAGATTACCGAAGGCCTCTGAATCAGATTAACAAAATAACGGGCTAGTGGAAGCAAATATCAATAGACAATGTCCATGGAGCTGTGAAGACTTATATGTGACAGAAATTATAAACTTCATATTCGTATATTATATATCAACCTTACGTCATCACATATATAGATAAAACAAAAGGGACTTAACCCTATTTACAAAGTAAACAAAAAGTCAACTAAACAAAAAAAAAAAAAAACTTAGAACTTGGTCACAAAAGACTAGTCCACATCACTGTTTCGGAACCTCCTTAGGAGGCGCACTAGTTGGCTGACACAAACAGATCCAGACTAGAAGTCTTAAACCTAGTCACGCTTCTGATCACCTATATACATATATAAATAATGAACTGGAGCCCAGTGAATAACAATAAAGTAAAGGTTTTATGAATGATGTCCATAACATATTCAAAAATCAGCATTCATATTAGGAACAGATTCATGTACATATTCAGATTTGTAAACAGTCATACGTGGTACATCCATTAGCTAACGGATTAGATTGGTCATAAAGACCCACGTGCAAAGTAGTTGGTCATAAAGACCCATATTCACATGAGATAGTCATTAAGACCCACGTGCATATCAGATAGTTGATTATGCATAATTAGTTCCATGAATGGAACCCACGTGAACCCCTGGTACTAGGTAACAAATAACACATGACATATTCACATGATGCTAAGGATACCACAAATACATTTTAGAAATTGGACAATCATTTATCTTAATCAGAAAATAACACTTTAGAAAGCAGAGTATATCAGATCAGTCAACAAATACTTATAATCAACATATCTTTACAAAATTGTTACTCATAGATAACTCTAGAAGCAGATTAGACAAATCAAATGGACGGTGGTGTGTGACCTACACAACACATTCGAGCACAACATCTCAAAACACGTTCAATTCATGCAGTCAGTTCTTAAACCTATTTGGTTCATTCGCTACTTACTCGATAAATCTTCCCTATTCATTCTTTAATTTCTTTCGTGTTCATGATATGCATATGAATTAGAAATACACATAAAAACCATGCAAATGGAGGCCTGAAAGTCAGAAAAACAGAGAGAAAATGAAACAGAGATAAACCTGAAAAACCGCACGTGTGGAACCACCACTGCACATGCACCCCACACGTGCAATTAAAGTAGAAAGTGAGTTGGAACAAGGGAGGCTGGCCGCACATGTGGGGCCTCAAGCCGCACATGCAATCTGGGTTTTCCAGAATCCGAATTTTAGTTCTATTTTTGGAACTCAATGTTTGCAATTTAAACTTCAATTTCATGCCTTTCAAGGCCCAAAACTCATCAAAAACATCTTGAATTTCATATTTCTAACTTTAATTAAAGATTATAACTTCACAAACAACACCCAAGTTCCATTTAAAAGATCAAAATTTAGAATATAAATAGAAAGTCATAAAACATGCAAGTTTGAGTTCCAATCTTCAAAACTCATGGAGCTTCCTCATTAATTCTCAAAAATCATGCAAGAAAACAAGTGTTTGAACATAGATCTCATGAAATCATGCCATGTATGTGAAGATTATGAACTCATTACTTGAATTCTTGCCTTAGATGATCATATAGGGTCATTATATCTTCATCCACTATAAAACTTCTCAATGATACATGATTCATCCTAATTCAACTCAAATTCTAAAGGATTATGAGTATAACATTTCAATTTCATGAAGTTAGAGGAGAATTCTTATCTTGGTTGAATTGTGAAGATTTGGCTTAGTTCTCTTTCCACCTCTTCTTTCATTTCTCTTCTTGAGCTCTCTAGAGCTTTTTCTCTTTCTCTCAAGTGTTTGACTCCAACAATATACACTAACTCTCTCTCTCTCTCTCTCTCTCTCTCTCTCTCTCTTAGTCCTCTCTTTCTTTTATTAAGTTGATGAGTGCTTAAGCAATGTACTTAATCTCTAATTTCCTAAGCTTGAGTAATTATAAGGTTTAATCATAAGGTTAAGTTAAATTGGATCAAATTCACTTAATTTTAACCTAATTAACTAAACTTAATTATACCAATATGGATTAGGCTCTAATTACCGATCCAAACATTTAATTCTAATGCATATAAATTACTAATTCAGGCAGGTTCAATTTATATCCTAACCATATATGTTCACAATATCACAATTCAATTGTCACTTGGCACATAATAACACATAAATACACAATCAATGCAAATCATAGACTTGACACATAATTTCATTTAATTACTTGCTTAACATTCTTAATTATAGATTACCAGTTAATTACGAATCGAGGTTGTCACATGCTAGCGGTGTTATAGTGGAAACAACACTAGCCGTAAGATTTTGATCTATTGATCGGTTTCTATTATGAGATCTAGATCCGTCGCTTCACCACCACCGATCGTGAGATCGATCATTTCATTCTCCTCCGTCGTTGCGTCAGGTTTCTTCGACGAAGCCACCACCATCATCTTCTGACTACCCTACAGCGGCAGCAACTACCACACCATATTCCTTTTCCCTTTCTATGGGTCTTTAACCCAGATCTGTAACAAATCTATTCAAAATTTCTCTATAAAACTCTCCCAATGCCTAGATCGTTATGTAAGCTCTTTCTCTCTATGCAAACTCCTAAGGTTTCATCTTTCGGCCATTTTTTATCAATTAAACTCTGTTACTGCTCAATTGATAAATTTTTTGTGATGATTTTATATACAAAATGGACTGGAAGTTAAACATGATGAACATATCGAGTACCTCACTAAAGGACTTCGACAACTTAGTCTATCATTTGTCGTCTTGGATGCGAAGTATAGACATCCCATTTTTGACCACCCTTAAGACTTGGATGCCTCATGTTGAACACTCGATGATGATAACGTTCCGCTATACAATTGTTCAATTTCTTCAGCAAAAGGCTTCGGTTTTGTGTTTCAGAACCTAAAACCTTGCACCTCATTTGGACCAAAACCTAATTTTTTCTAGCATGACCACTCAGAGGCCTGCTGCCCAAAAGGTGGCCGACAGAGCAATTTTTATTGGACACCCGTCCCTCTTCATAGCCGGCCATGTTCAGCGGCCAGCAGATATTTTGTTGCCAGTTCTCCCCCCATATGCATGCCTTGCACCAGCTGGCTTAATACATATATTTCCGAAAGAGGAACCTATTTTTCTATAAATAGATGACTACCCCTCATGGTTTTCGGTTAGAAAAATTTGCCAAGAGACACAGGGTATGTTTGGTTTGTGTTTGAGAGATGTGTTTTAGAGATAAAAAGTACGAAAACATGTTTGGTTTGGTTTTTTTGGGAAATTTGTTTTGGAAAATTGTTTTGAGAGAGAGTTTTGGAAAAAGTGATTGATTTGATGTGTGTGTGAGAGAGATTTATTTGGAAAACTTGTTTGGTTTGTGTGTTTTGGGAAATTTTTTTGGGAAATTTGTTTGGTAGAGAAAATTTCTGAAATTTGTTTGTAGAGAAAATTTCTGAAATTTTTTTCAGAAACACAAACCAAACCTACCCACAAACTTGCCAAACACTCTCCCTCTCTATCTTGCAATATACATACACTTCCTAAACCAAAATTTTAAGGCTTCTTGCTGAGATTATTGAGCCAAAATTTCAGCTCTTGAGGGTGATCACTTTTTGGTTTGTGAACCAAAAACATCCTCTCTTTAAGAGGTATAGCTTTCGCTATCTTTTCTCTTGTTTACACTACTCTTTTTCTTCTCTTATATACATTATTTTGGACTATTTTCAAGTGCTAAAACTTATGATTTAAAAGCTACCAAAGGTGGAGGGGTTAACCACCATTTTTGGACCTTATCCCATAGTTTATATCCTTGTTTTTTCACTTGTTTCTTTACTTTTGGCTACTGATTTTCAGAGTTTTCAGAGGCTAAAATATGTGATGTTAAGGTCCAAAAAGTGGAGGGGTTAGCCATCATTCTTTTAGCTTGCTTAATAGCTTTGTTCTCTTCCGTTTTTGTTTACTTTTTCTAGCTTTTCAAAATGCTTTTCAGCACACTGTTTTGTGCTATTTAGGGATTGTTTAGTGTGTTTGTTTAGTTTATGCTTTGAATACTATACTTATATTGTTGTAAAGTCCTCATAGATTTGATGGTTTAAGCCATAGACACCAATCTATTTGAGTTGATAGCTTTCTTTACATAATTTTCATGTAAATATTCATATTGGTCATCATCACCTTTGCCTAATCATCTCTGTAACCTCCCTCATTTCTTTGCTTTCTTTGATTAAAAGTTGTCTTAAACACTAGTTTGTTGCTCAAAGGCATGAGAAAGAGACTTTCCATGCTTAATGATTTAACCTCTTCGGAGTTTCATTACCAAGGCATTACATCTCTCTCGTGTTAAGAACAACTTTTTGTTTAACACTTCTCTTTTATCGCTTTTTGCATTTAGTGGACGTAGTTATCATTTTTGGACAAAATGAAGAAAAGATAAGAAAATGGCAAGGTAATGTAAAAGAGGTAAAACAAAAGGGTAATAAAATTAAGTTAAGTTCAATCGGACGTTATATTGAACCTATTGCGTCTCAAATCATTACATACTCTTGGTGATGTTCAATGATTCAAGAAGCAATGTCCACCCATTTTCTTGAGGTAACTCTATGATAGGGAAGAGGTGTTGTTGGTCTTTAATTTCCATTTATTGAGCTTTTGTCCTATCGGTTCATAGATCATCACGCAACAAACTTGCGACGATTGATGATTTGTGAATCGAATATACTTCTTCTTTGATCATCCTCATGATAGGAAGAGGCAGAAAGGATAAACATCTCTTGGAAACACTCTATTTTTGCTCTATTTCAATTCCATGGCAGCAGGGTAGAACCCAAAAACAGTGGTCAGACGGCCACCTTTCTGTCCGGCCGACCACTTTCCAAGGCTGCCCGGCCACCTTGTTGTATAGACAGTGGTATTTTTCTTGCAAAACAGAGCAGAAGCTGAGGCAAAAATAGAATAGAATCTGGTAGCAAACAGAGTGGCTTTTGAGAGAATGTTCTCTGTTATGTGTGCTCGAGTCCTCTCTTCCCGTGTGAGTCCTTTTAGTGTATTGTAATTAATTAATTAGACTCATTTGAATTTGTAATAATTAGTTAATTAGTTTACTCCATTTGTTTGATATTGTAATAATTAGTTTAAGCAAGACATTCATTCGGACCCTCTTATACGAGGGCAAATTGTAAACACTTGTAAATATTTGTATGTCTTCCAATCCTCATTTCTTTTCTCTTTTATTTACTTGCTTGCGATGGTTGCATTCATGTTTTGGTTTCATATCATTACCATGTGTAAAATACCCATTTTTGCATACATTGGGTTCAGTTCATCATTCTAACATTGTTGTCATTTCTTACTTACTTGAATACGTGTGCCATACGCATGCTTTGAGTTGAGCCATATATCATGTTAATAAACTGAACCTAGTAGTTTCATTTTGTATGTATCGCATTAGTCATTTGCATATTAGAGCATGAATTTTTCCAACTATTTCTTCTATTTTGGCTTGCCTCAATTGAGTACTAGATGAGCATTTTTGTTTTAGCATATTGCATGTATGTTAGTGTTGCCATATCAAACATATTACTATGAGGCTAAGTGCTTATTTGATATACCTCTTGAATGCCTGTGAATGAAGACTAGTTCGCTTGATTTGAGATGATTTGATTAATGCATATATGAGCTGACTTTTTCAAATAGCGCATATTCAAAACTCTTTTCAAACAAAGCATGAAATCAAAGCATTCTAAAGCTAGTGACTTAGTATATACTTGTGTGCCTCACATAGTAAGTTAGCATTAATAATCAAAACAAGAGCATATACTGTACATAAAAATCACATCATGATTAGTAGAGGCCGATCTTTGATCGGGTAAGGAGAGTGCTCAATGTATGACCTTCCTCTCTCATACCTAAGTTCCCCGAGTCAAAACATTTTGGTTATAACGGACAAGTGGCCTTTGGCACAAGTCACGGGTTTCCTAAATTTCCCAAAAACATTTAGGTGATGACTTTGAAATCTGGCAATACAATTCATTTTTGGCATTTCTGATTGTAAATCGATTTTTCAAAGATTTACCGGATTTGGACTCTTATTTGAGTTTTTCTGTTTCACATTGCACTTATGAAACCAGACTCAGAACCACGAAAGTCAGAATTGTAGGGCTATCGTATCTAAGGAGACTAATCCATTCGAGGAGCACGAGAAACCAGTTACACGAAGTATCACAAGTATCGATCTCTCTCTCTTTCTCTTTCTCTCTCTCTCTAGAATTTATGCAGAAGGCTTTGTTTGGTGCTTATAAATAGTAATAGATGAGGGGAAATAAAGGGAAATAGATAGGAAAACTATTTCCTTCTTCGTTTCATCTTCTAACGTTGAATTGAAGCACGATGGAAGTGATTTGATGATGCTTACAAGTTTTGAATTTTATAATGTTTTTTCCAAGTTCCATTTCAGTTTATGACTAATGCTCTGCTTATTTCTAGGTACCACTGTCCACGGTGACCGAAGAAGACAACGAATCTGGATTAGAGATCCACGGAAGAAAACTAAGGTTTGGCTTGGTATTTCAACAGATAGGGTTTGGTTTGGCTTGGTATTGCAACAGATAGAAAAAAAATTAAACAGATAAAATTTCAACAGATAAAAATTTCATACAAATAGAATTAATTTGAACAGATAGAAAATTCACACAGATAGCATTTCAACAGATATGTGTCAAATAAAAATTTAAAGAGTAAAATTGAAAATAAAATGTCCTCCAAAACAACAAAATATACTTCTCACCACAATATTTCACAAAGAGTGTACTCATAAAAAAAATAAATAAAATAAATAAATAAAATAAAACAAAATTACTCATGAGACTTGATGACTTACACCCTTTTTAAAATGAACTTTTCACATATTTTCTCTTTTAATAATCATCATCAGAATCAAATTAAGTTCTTTATTCTTATCAAAAATTATAAATTGTAACTTAAAAAAATTTCATCTTTTTTGACCAAATAAATTGAAAAGGTTAATTAAGCTATAATTTACCATTGTAACCAAACACTTAGTCAATTTTTTTTCTAAACAAATAAGTTAAATAAAGGAAAATTTTAAATTCAGTGTAAATTCTAAAAATTAATTATAGATAAATAGTAAAGTTTACAAATATTAATAATTAAAATGATAGTCTTTTTCATGAATTTGTAACTTTCTCCCATAACTAAACTTATAAATGCTGTTAAACTGGCCAATGTCCTTTATGCTGTGAATTGACAGTTAAAAGTCCATAAAAAAATAATTTTATAGACAATCATCCTTCAACTCCATCAATTTTAATTAATCCATAAGATATTATTATATTTCAATAAGTTCTATTATTTTAAACATTTAATCCACAAAATCTTAATTCGCATATTTGAGATATTTTATGAACAATTTTATTCTTATAAATATTTTTTTGAACTCTTATTAACTTGGTAGTGTAAATATTCACATTAAATAAATTTGACATTATGAATGTTTACGTTAATAATATGAAATTTCACATCACAAAACATTCACAGTAAACATTAATGCACCCTTCACCTTAGGGAAATTTCAATAACTATGTCACCTATAAAACTTATTAAAATATAAAAAAAAATTTAGATGAAATGAAATAGAATTTATGAATAAATGTGTTAGTATAAAATAATGCAATTGATGACCCCATATAAAGTCACACGATTGAGTCACCAATATATATCGCATGCTCAATATTTCTAATAAAAAATGATATACAAGTCGACTTTTTAGAACCACTTTCTAGACCCAGTGAATCATTGAGTCTAGACGTAGTATCTAATTTTTGAATCCGAATAGCAATACTCATTCTCAATACCACTATAGTGTGAACAATAATAAAATAAAACTTTCTCGTCGTATAGCTTAATTTTCAATAAAAATTTGTTTGACAAGAATATAAATTTTGGTAGAGAGTAAATTATTTAACCAGTTATTACATTCATAATTTCACAAATAACATTGACAATCATTATTGCTTACATATAAGGCTCTCTTGTGTTTCAAAGCCTATAGTAATTTGTCAAGGTCTTGCCCTGCAGCTCTTTACTGAAGAACCTTTGCATGTAATCTGACAGTGTAAATTGTTGATAAAGAGCTGGTTTCTCTGGCGACACTAGCTCCGGCAATGGTCCATACAATCTCTCTCTATTGCTTGAGTTGAAGAAAACTGCAATCGAAACACGCGGCTCCTCATGGGGGTTCGCCAAAACTCTATGCTCCACACTTCTGTATTCATCATTGGACATGATCTGCAAAAGAGAGTTTTTTTTTTTTTTTTTGTTAATATAGAAAAGGTAATATTTTAATAATACAAATTTATAAAAATAAAAATCAATAGGTAAGAAACCAACTACCAGAAAAATAGAACTCAAGACAGTAGTTATGGATGTCAAATAAAACACAAAGACCCAAAAACAAAAACGAACAGAAAAGGAAGCACAACCAAAATATTAGGCTCTGATTTTTAGTCCATATAAGTAATGAGCAATGCTATATCTGTTTAAATTTTTACTAACAATCTTATTAAAAATATACATGTCACCACATCATTGGATGCTTAAGTAACATTACTTTTTTAATAACCAATCACATTTCGCCATTTATATTTTTAATAAGATTGTTAGTATATGTAATGATAATGCAATTTGGTTGGCAAGATATGTGGGTAATTCGCCTGTAAAAAATTGATTGATTTCACCTATTAAGAACTAAAATTGTGCCAAAGTAAAAATCAATATCTGAAAATCCTAAAAGAGGTCATACAATATCATGTTGCCAAATGTCACTTGACTTGCAATTTATTGTTGAAGCATGTAGATAGACTGTAACCATTCTCACTTTAGTTTGACCAATTCAAGATAAATTTTATAGTGATCTGAAATTGCACATATCCTAAAATATACAAGCATAGAATTGTGTGTGATAATGATAATCTAACTAGGCTAGTCAACCAGGCCAGGGGAACAAAGGCGACCATATGAGCAGACAAGCAACCAAACCAAGGAGCCCAAGCCTCCAAGCATGATGTCGTGAATCTAAGAAAGAAAGGATATAAAGCGAGAATTAAGGGATCACAAAGCACTCCAAATTCACCATATAATGATACAAGGAGCACAAATTTAAATCCTAAGATGCATTAGAAGACACTTTTATTACATACCGAGAATTGATTGATATCTGAGTTAGGTATTGTGAGAACTCATAATTTCATATGACTGTTAAAAGGTTAATTGTTTCAAAAAGACAAGTTTCCAAGAATTAAATTAAAACTTTACAAACATCTACAATTTAAACTCCTTAAAATTTAACTCCATGCATTATTTTCTGTGATTATTCTTTGTGTTATTTTCTATATTCAAAATTTTTTAAATGAGAACTTGCTAATAAGTTAGTAACTAAGTGAACTAGATAGTTATAAACTCTAGATCTTTCCAAGTAAAAATTTATTATTATAGTAGAGATACCTTTCTTACACTAGTGAAAGAAAGAAAATGTATACACCTGAGAGAGAGAGAGAGACAGAGAGAAAGAGGCCCGCCACCCCCTCTTTCCATGCTATTGTCAATTTGTTTAAGAAATGCTTACCTATGCCAACCCTCAACCACCCTAGTTACCTAGGTGCCAGAAGGATGGTAATCCCACCCATTGAGGTTGCATGCAAATAGGAAATTTCTTTTCTTTTTGTTTTAATTTTTATACACAAATTGCCTATATAAGGAGGCTCTCCCCTTATACCCACACCATTCGGCTGAAGGAGAGAAAGAGAGGAAGAAAGGGAAGAGACAACGTCTCAACTCTAAGCAATTTTTCTTAAAGTTTCTTGAGGTAAGAATACTCTATCTCTACCCCTCTTCAGATTATTCATGGCTGATTTATATGTTATATATGCAAGACCATGTGTTAGTAGTACTTATAGCAAGCAAAGTGAGGTTGGTACAATGCATGTTTATCTCTTGGTTGAATTAGGCTTGAATGACTTTTTGAGCTTCTACTGATTTTACTTCCTTACATGTTAGATTACATCTCATTGTCCTTGAATAACCTTGCATGCAAGTAAAAGAGAGTGGTGATGGCTCATCTTTACTAAAACATGAAGTTTTCAGCATTGTCCAGAATTTTTAGGACTTGCTAAGGCTCGAATAAATTTTAGAAAACTCCTTTTTAATGACTTGATCAGGCTCAAATAAATTGTCCAGAATCTACTATATTATAAACATGAATTTTTATAAAATCATCGAAAGGCATTTTGCACCCGAAATAAATGTTTTTCTTAGTCTCTGCATAAAACACAACAGCAACAGTCAACTTCAAATGATCACCATTTTCTCCAAAAAAATCATTTCCGAGCATGGTCACTACGGATGGTTAGATATATGATTTTTCTTTCATTTTCCACCGATTTCACTAAGAACCGGTAAATATTGAAAGAGAAACGGCTGTTTTACTAAAGTCCAACAGATTTTGTCCTATTTTCTTTGAAGAATTTTTATTAGAGGTTTTTGGCCTTTCATTTCTTCTAGAAAAATGTTCCTAACTTGTTTATCTAACAAACGGTTCCAATCTCACCACTGTTTGGTATCGTTTGAAGCTCAAAAAGTCATGCAAGCCTCATTCAGCCACGAGATGAATATGCATTATACCACCCTGACTTTGCTTGCTATAAGTATACTAATAACACATAATCTTGCATATAAAACATATAAATCAGCCATGAAAAAGGGTAGAGGTAGTATTCTTACCTCAAGAAGCTTTAAGAAAAATGGCTAAGAGTTGATACCTCCTCTTTTCCTTCCTTCCTTGCTTCCTCTCTTTCTTTCTCTCCTCTCTTCCTTCTCTCTCTTTCTTTCTCTCCTCTCTTCCTTCTCTCTCTTTGTTTCTCTCCTCTCTTTCTTTCTTTCCTCTTTTCCTCTCCTTCAGCCGAATGGTGTGGGTATAAGGGGGGGAGGGAAAAGCCTCCTTATATAGGCAATTTGAATACAAAAATTAAAACAAAAAGAAAAGAAATTCCCTAGTTGCATGTAACCCACCCTTCTAGCACCTAGGTAATTAGGGTGGTTGAGTGTTGGCATAGGTAAGCAAGCCTTACACAAAGTCAAAATGGCATGGAAAAGAGGGGGTGGGAATTGGCTAGTGTTTATAACTATCTAGTTGACTTTAGGCCCCATTTGGGAACTGGCTATCTAGTGTTTTAACAGTTATCTAAAATTGCAAGTTCACACAACCTATCCCTTTAAAGAAATTTCATTGTCGAAATTGGATCTTATCTTTATCCTGGAACAACTAAGGGTAATTGGCGCGAATTGCATCTTCCCTTCCCCAAATAAATTCTTCGACTCCCCGGTGTTGCCATAATATATGTACTAAGCGGAAAACTAGGCCTCGGAAGTTCTTTTATCCAAGATTCATGATTCTACGAGCCTTTATTCAAAAAATTGCATCTTCGTCGAGATTGATTCCTCTCCAATTGATTACGTGGGATGGATGAGGTTCGTACATTTTTAATGTGAGACATTATGTATTGCCACTAGCTTATGTGGTAATGTCAATCAATATACTACTTCTCCAACCTAGCTTAAAACCTCAAAAGGTCCAACATAATATGGTGCTAGGTTCCCTTTCTTTCCAAAGGACATGGTACGTCGACGAGGACTTCTAGGAAAACATGATTTCCCACCTCAAAAGTCAATGGTCACCTTCGTTGATCTGCGTAGCTCTTCTGCCTGCTTTGGGTTGTGATCAAACTTTGTCTAATTACCTTAACCTTTTATGTGGTCCCATGGACCTAGTCTGGCCCTAGCAAGGATGTTTCCCCTACTTCTGTCCAGCAACTTGGTGCTTGACAAGGTCATCCATAAAGAGCTTCATATGATGTCGTTTCGATGCTGGCCTGAAAACTATTGTTGAATGCAAAATTCGATCAATGGCAAGTGCTTATCCAACTTCCTTTATGACACAAGTTCGGAGTATGCCCTCCAAATTGTGTATTGTTCTTTCAAACTGTCCATCTATCTATGGATAAAACGTTGTGCCAAAGCTAGAGCTGCAAACGAATGAAGCCGTTCATGAACAAACTTGAACTCGGCTTGTTAAAGCTCATTCGTACTTGGTTCATTAACTAAATAAAAGAGTTCGAGCTTAAGATTCGAGTTTGAATAATAAACGAGCTGAGCCCGAGCTTAATATTACTTGGCTCGAATAAGCTCGCAAGCTCAAGTATATATATTATATATTTACATTTATATATACGTATATTATTATATATTATATATTATATATTATATAATATTTGTATTTGCTAAAACATTTTAAATTGATCATGATAAATAATCTTGATTAGTTTAATAGAAAATAATCATTGAAAGTTTTTTTCAATGCTTTGCTTTTACTTTCCTTTCCTTGACTAGTGTGATAGTTTCCACCAACTCACCCTTATAAACCTTTTGTAATGGTTGGGACTTTGTGCATAGCTTCTCTTCAACAATGTGGGGCTGAAATAATGCAATAAGATGTGTGCCAAACTATGTCATTTGGTGAGTTGGTTGAAAAATCCCACATAGGTTGCACAGTACCTTTCAAGGTGGAAAATTTTCTATGTAAGTGCAGAGGGTTCATGTTTTCTATAGATTTTTCTTGGCTAACGAGCCGCCACGAGCCGAGTTCAAGTTACATAAATTTTACATGAGCCGAGCTCGAGCACAAATATTTTGGCTTGTTTCAAGCTCGAGCCAAGCTAGAACACCTTGTAAATAAATTGAGTCAAGTTCGAACATAGTAAAACTTAACTCGGCTCAACTCAGCTCGTTTGCAACCCTAGCCAAAGCATGAGTTTGTCCTATGGCTTTTTGCAGACTTTGCCAGAATTGAGAAGTGAATTTGGGGTCGCGCGCGGATACGATGCTAGTTGGCCCTCAAGGAATGGAACATGATTGGTACACAATGAATTTAGGGTACGTAAGTTACTGAATGAGGTGAGAGAGTAACAAAAGTTTGATCAGGTAGTTGCTTTCATTAAAAGCTCGACTGGAATCAAAAGAACCAATGCTAGATTAGAAAATACACACGGATGGGAGCTTGAGGTATCAAGGAAGATTGTTTGTGCCAAGTGATTAATCCTAGAAAGAAAAACTTCTTAAGGAATTTCACCATTCCACGTTCACAGTACACCCCAGAGGAACCAAGGTGTACCAAAATCTGAAAAGACGATATTGGTGGAGTGAAATGAAGAAAGATGTAGCAACATTCGTATCGCAATGCTTGACATGTCAACAAGTAAAAGCTACACACCAGAAACCAATAAGGACACTCCAGCCCTTACCCATACTGGAATAGAAATGCAAATACATAACCACGGACTTTGCTACCGGTTTGCCTCGATCGCCTCAAGGGCATAAGTGCATACATGTTATACTAGATCGACTGACTAAGACAACACACTGTCTGCCTATCGAACAGTCGGATACTTTGAAGTCACTTAGTCAATTGTTTATCAAGGATGTGATAAGACTACAAGCCTTTTCTCAAGTTTAGTATGAACAAGTGTCGTACTAGTATATGTAGCTTCTTTTTTTCTTTTTTCTTTTTTATGTAACAGAATGATCTTGAAGTTTAACTAATTTTTTGTTAATCAATGGTGAATTGTTTAATGCTGAAGGATTAAGGTCTATTTATGTTCGGAGACTTTCTTTTTATATCAAGGTTGATTTTGAGATAATATTACTTTGTGGTTTATCATTGATCTTACATTAATGGTGGGTTAAAACTTAATGATGTCCAAAAATTTAGAGCGACTCTAAAGTATTTGACAAGCCTTGGCTGACATGATATCTTGTGTCAAGTCTCATTCCTTTTGTTCATTGCAGCTTATTAGTTCTTGGGCATTTACCATGCAGCCATGCTTATCATCATCGTCTATGTTACACGGACTCGGGTACGGGCAAGGTTTTGAAAGTGGTTGCGGTCGCCGTAATGGTGGCGGTGGCGCGGTTGTGGTTGCGGGGCATAAAGGCCGTAGCGTAACGGTTGCGGTAACCGGAACCGTGAATTTTTTTATTTTTCAAACAATTTGAAAAAAACTTACCGATACGCATATTTTTTTTCTATGATCATATTTATTGGGTTTAAAATAAATATTGATCAATTTTTATAATTTTTAAGTATGATCCAATATATTTCATATTTTTAAATCACTATAAACTGAGTTTTTTATATTTTATTTTAATAATTAATGACTTCATATTATACAAAAAATCAATCACTAACTATTACATATAAGATAAACAATAACAAAAGTAAAAGAATAAATAAGAGTCTAAATATATATATATATATATTTTAACCAAGCCAAATAAATAACGACCACACTCATCATTATTATTATTATTTTCAAACAATATATAGATAGACACACACAAATAAAATAATTGAATAATAGCAGTTGAATAGAATAGCATAGCATAGGTCTTACAGCTTTAATAAATCAATAACATGTTCTTCATCTTCCCTCTTCTCTCTCTCTATTTCTTGCTCCTCCATCTTCTCTCTTCTCTCTTCTCTCTATCACTCTTTCCCTATTTTCAATTTTTTTTTTTTTTCGAAAGAAACAGTTCGGAACCGTTACGTAACGGTGCGTAACAAGCCGTTACGGCTGTTACGGCACCGTTACGGCAGCCGCTACGGCCAACACACCTGTAAATCTCAATCACACTGCAAAAGCGGCCGTAACGGGTGGCGGTAACCACCAAAACCGTTACGTAACGGTATTATGTAACGGTTGCGGCCGCTTTTTAAAACCTTGGGTACAGGTATTGGGTGCGGGTGCGGGTGCGGGTGAGTATATAGGGGGACACTTCAAAATTAAAAATTAAGGATACGTGAATATGTATCTAAATTTGGATACAGGTACGGGGATACGTTAAATAGTTTTTTATTTTATTTTAAATATAGTTATTAAGATGAGTTATATTATATAAATAACAAATAAAAATCTATGAAGCGCGGGCACGCATACGAACACGAATACGGACACAAACACAGACACGGGATACGACAATTTCTAAAAAATGGAGACATGGATACGACAGGGGACACGGCAAATTTTTTAACTTTTTTATAAATATTTTTATTTTAATATACATTAATTATTTTATTTATTTATTAGATTTTTTAAATAATATGTTCTAATTAAATTTTTTATTTTATTTTACATATATATGTTTATTTATTTTTATTAATATATATAAGTATATATTATCTTATAAATATATTACATGTTATACAATAATTATTATATAATATATATAATAATAGTTATTATTATAGTTATTATAATAATAATTATTAACTATTATTATTTTATATAGATAAATACGAATAGATATAGATATGAATCAAGAAAGGGATATCAATAGTCAAGAGTAAAACGACACAGAGAGAAGAGAGAGAGAGAGAGAGAGAGAGGGAGAGAGAAGCGAAGCGAAGTGATCGATCTCGATCGCGAGGGAGAGGGAGAAGGCCTCGATCGCGAGGGAGAGGGAGAAGGCGAGAGAGAGAGAGTCATCTGGGGTGTTCGACTGTTCAATCGACTGATGGAGCTTCGATCTTCAACTGGATCGACCGGATAGAGCTTCGACTGGAGGTAGTCGATCTTCAACTTCGACTGGATCGAACTTTGACCAGGTTCTCTCTTGCTCTCTCTTCTTTCATTTTTGCTGTCTGTAAAGAGCTGTGTCCGAGAGAGAACAACCAAATCCGACACAGATCCCACACCCGCACCCGTGTCGTGTCGTGTCGACACGGGTACTTCGCCCCAAAGTGCCGAGTCCATGTAACACAGATCATCGTCAGTCGGTACCATATGGGGGAATGTTATAGTTTCCTCCAAAAGATCATCTTATAGTGCATGTTAGTGACGAGACTGATGGCAGCGAACCATGACAACCTTAGTAGATCAAGTTCTGCTACAGATCAGTGATGATCCAACTCTAAAATGGACTGCTACAGATCAGTCAAGTTGAGAATTTGAACAAAGAAAATGTTAAAGGAAGCGTACTGGAAATTCCATAAAGACTTCTTGCACAACATAGATGAATGTTTTGATTTAAAAAGAGAATTGCGAGTCTCATCTATCAGGGCTAGGGATGGAAATTTGAACCCAACCTGACCTAACAGTGTGGTTTCCCAACATAAAGCAAGAATTCATAGCGAGAATTAAGGGATCACATTCACTGACTAAATGCCTAAACTTCAGACTAGGATTCTCTACAATAATCTTACAAGTTTAACTAAGTAGTTCAAGCCCAAAATACAATCAATAATGATTAAATAAATAGTTTAAACCCAATCATCTATGCAATAATCTTGATTATTGCCCGGAATTCTATTCCCTAAACTTCACCATATGAGAAGCACAAATTCCAATCTTAAAGTACACCATTACAAGACACTTTTATCGTATGCATACAGAGAATTGATTGAGTGAGACCTCTTAGTTAGACATTCTGAAAAAATACTTGAGACACCTAATTTATCACCCTAAAACCCATCCCTAATGATGTGTGAAAGTGTCAAATTTTAATTTGTCAAACATTTGATCATGTAAGGTCTAACCTCATTGTTACATCATTAAAGATGTGTTAGGAATGGTAAATTACGTAGATGTAACATTATTGGACATCTCATATTTATTACAGTATTACCAAACATCATCATTCACATTTAAGGATAAATATGTCATTTTAATCTGACAGTAAGTATAATTTTTTTAATATGAAAGGATCTGTATTAAACAGAAACGTGTCAGTGTAATTTACCCATGTTTGAACTATCTACACCTTCGGGCATATAAAGGGTGTCGTGTGAAATTTATGCATGGGACCAAACAAATTTTTGTACATTTCTATGAAAACAAACCAAAAAAATACTTCATCACCATATTGCCTATTTTCAAACCAAACAATCAACGGGAAATTGCAAATACAGAGTCTACAAATAGATTTTTTTTTTTGACAACTCTGACAAATCAGAAGAATTGCTCCACGAACATAAATAGATTTACCCCATGCCCACACAGAAAAATTATATCATCATTAAAATGTAATTTTTTTATTTTTATTTTTATCACTACTCCACTAAATATAATTTTCCCAACAATCAATTTCTCACTTTATAAAAAGCATGTCATATGTAAATACAACAATGGAAAATTTTAGTATCCACCCCACCTTACAATATGCACTTTTATTTATACTATTTTCTTTTTTAATTATAATTAATTTTTTTATTTAATTACGACATTAATTTACTTATAACTCATAAACTTTTTAATTACATATCATGTTTTTATTTATAACATTTTTTTTATTATAATTCAAAAAATTAAAATTATATTATTTTTTATTTTAATTATAAGGTTCATATCGCAAAGTCCCTATAATAATATATACAATGTACAAATAATTATTTAGTTATTATTTGTTAGGCAACAGGCATACCTGAAGAATATCTCCAACGTTAACAATGAGACCACCAGGCACAGGTTCAATATTAACCCAATCTCCGCCGTGCTTCACCTGCAAACCACCAACCTGGTTTTGCAACACCACCGTCACCACCCCCGGATCCGTATGTGACGTCAGCCCATACGTCATATCCGGCTCCGGACAGTACGGATAGTAGTGAGCCGCCATTGTCCTCGACTCCGAGCACGACAATTCCTTCAATCTCTCCCTCTCAATTCCCAAACCCTCCGATAGCAATCCCAACAGATCGTCTCCGAGCCGTCCGATCTCCCGGTCCCACTCGTACACCTCCGATCGGACGGCCTCGGGGACGTCTTCGGAGTTCGGAGGGGTCGGCGCGAGCCGCATCTGGATGGTGTCGCGCCAGCTGGCGGCTTTGGAGCGGAAGAGATCGACGTTGGTGGAGAAGTTGACTCCGCGGCCCGTCTCGCGGTGGTAGTGAGCCATCTTTGACTCCGTCGGCTGCTCGTTGAAGGATTTCACGGCGGCGACGGTGCGGCGGAGGACGGCGGAGGGGATGCCGTGGTTGGTGATTTGGAAGAAGCCGAAGGTGGAGGCGGCGCTGCGGACTTGGTCGACGACGGCGGAGCGGGGGCGGAGAGGTCGATGATAGGGACGAGGACGGCGGCGGCGGCGGTGGTGGGGCGAGATTCCGGTGGGTGGTGGAAGAAGCGGGGGATGGAGGAGATGAGGCCGGAGTCGAGGAGGCCTTTGACGCCGATTTTGGAGTCGTCGAAATTTTTAACTTCCTTGACACGATCGTATTCTTCTTGGTCGCTGTTCATTGTCGCCATTGACATGGTTCTCTCTCCTTCTCTCTCTCTACTGGTTGAGTTTCTTAGTCCAATTTCGAGTCTATAGTCGGAAATTTGACAGGAATAGATTAGATAGATATTAAGATAAATTACACGACACGCATGAGTTTGATCTAATTATAATGTGGTGTTTGGGGTAGTTGGTTTTTTGGTTATCTTTTTTATTTTTTTAATTTATTTTGTTTTTTTTGGATAAAAATTATGAGAAATAATGTGATTTAAAATAAATAAAAAAGTTAAATTTTTTTTTTCTTTTCAAAAGACCCCTATACCTTAATTTTTGATATTTTTAAAATTATATTTTCATTTTTATAGTTAATAGTCCCATGTTATAAATTTTTGTTTATATAAAAGGTAATTATTTTTAATAAAAAATTTTAAAATTTATATAAAAGGGTGGTTTGAAATAATTTAAGGCCTCGTTTGCCAAGTTAATGTTTTAGTCAAAAAATTATTAAAAAAGTCAAAAAGTTTATAAATTATACCAAAAAGTTAAAGATTCTTTTTGCTCTTTACTTTTTGCACATATTTTCTTAAAAAACTAAAAAATCACCCAAAACATACTAATTTTTTTACCTAATATTTTAGATAAAAAGTCAAAAAATTACTAAAATATCATGTTCCCAAACAAGACCTAAATAAGTGAATTTTTTAATTTTTTACGAAAAAATGTACAGAAAAATGAAGTAATGATATGACTTAAAAAAAATAAAAAGGGTGTATTTATTAATTTATGCCAAACTTGTTATAAAAAAAAAAAAAAAAAAGAAGTAAAACAGAGGAAATAAAAAAAAGAAGAAGAAGAAATACAGTAAAGTAAAAAAAAATGTATCAGTTAAATATTTCTATTCTGACTAAATAATTATAATAATAATAAATTAGTGTAATTTTCGAAACATAAAAAATATATATTATATTTAAACTTTAAGGATATATGTGTAATTTATCCTATTTATTATGGGGATAGAATAATTATTCGTTTGTTAGGAATGTGAAAGGTTTAGTTTAGCCTAGTTAGTGCATCATGTACGCAAAGCTTTGAAAATAGATATGATATGATTTGTTTTATTCGGAAGGTTGATAAAAACTAGTGAAGGGTGTGTTACGAAATTGAAGGCTTTCATGGAATATCTATCTGTCTGGTCCCGTTTATTTGGCCGCTACATTTTGGGGAACTTAGGAGAGATAAAAAAAAAATGATTACATAAGTTATAAGAAAAAAGAAAAAAAAAAAAATAATAATAATTGTGATTTTTTTCCTTTTTGTTTGGATAAGGAATAAATAAAAGAAAAGAAATGATTTTGATTTCTCTCATTCTTGTTTGGTTAGACTTCATTAAGAGAAAAGAAAAGAAATTATTTTATGTTATATTACTAAAATAACCTTTTTATATTTTCAATCATTTTATTTCTTTTATTTTTATAGGGACAAAATTGGTATTATGAAAATAGTGATTTCTTTTCTCTCCCAATCTCTCCACTTTTGGGAAGATTGAAAATGAGGCTTATAAGAGAAATGAGCTTCTCTCCATTTCTCTCCATTTCTTCTCATTTCTCTCCACTTAAGTTATCCAAACAAATAAGAGAAACACATATCTCTCCATTTCTTTTCTTTTCTCTCAAAATCACTCAATCCAAACATAGCTCTGATCGGATTGGTATAGATTGATTGTAAAAGTATCATCTACGGCACGTTTAAGGGTTGAAGTTGATTTGAGAGGTCGACTTGTCAGCGTGAGTAGTTTAGTAATCCAACCATAATTCATACCATTAAAAAAAAAAAAAAAATTATTAATAACATTAAGGCCTAATTTGGCATAATATAGAAAAAATAAATAGTTAAAAAGTCACTATTTTATTAAAGTCACATCATCTCATTTAAATCACATCATCTCTCTATCACATCATTTCAAACACAACCCATATTTCACGTTTTTTTGTAAAAAGTCAAAAAGTACACTTATTTAAATCATCTCAAATAACCCCTAAAGTATTAAGAATGTTAAAAAAAAATAAATAAATAAGGCAAAGGCAGTGGACTCCGTTCACGGCCACATCATTAGTAATGCTATTAGAGTATCACTTTTAGTGGTCTCAATCATTTTTCTTAGTAATCTCTTTCAGTAAGTAAATTAGTTTGGTTGAGAAAAGTGTGGGATTAGGAAAATAATAAACTGATTGGGTCTATTTGGGAGTTTGTTGGGTGTTCTAAATAAGTGTATTATTTGACTTTTTGAACTAAAAAGTAGAGGAAAAAATATGGTTATTAGGGATAACTTTTTAACTTTTTATGAAAAAGATGTGTATTAAAATATTATATAAAATAACAAAATTAGTATATTACCCCTACATATATAAATGTCTACTGACAGTGATGGTACCGTCATGCCTACGGTGGGCAGCTAAGACCAGATTGCCTACAGTGCTGTTCAGACTAGACGGTACTGTTCGGCCCATTGAGGCCCACCACGGGTCCCGTTTTGATAATCGAAACCGCTCAATGTGTAAAACTCGTCAAGTACTACATGATCGTAAAAAATCACGTTGATCGGATGTCGATAGCTATCTGATCGGATTAGTTTTTTGTCGACCGTTACTTTGTGCACCGTCCATTTTTTTTATACAAAACTGATTTGATCATATAATTATCGATATCTGATTAACATGATTTTTTACAAGCATATAGTATTCAACGAGTTCTACATATTGATGGTTTCGATTATCAAAACGGGACCCTTGACAGGCTCCCACTGGCCCAACAATACCCATGACACCTCAGCCTATATACATATATGTTCTGTGATAGCGCATCATTCCAATAATATTTATTCACATATATATACATAAATGTTCTGACAGCACC
>JAPPVO010006961.1:0-24111 GCA_030407325.1 Camellia japonica
AACCAGCCAGAGAGCTTCTACCATTAACTAGCCCATGGCCCTTCGCAATGTGGGGCTTGGACATAGTAGGACCACTTCCAACGGCACCAGCAACAGAAAGTTCTTTCTTGCAGCGACAGACTGCTTCACAAAGTGGGTGGAGGCAGAAGCACTAGCATCAATAAAGGAGAAAGATGTGAAGAAGTTCGTCTGGCAGAATATCATCACTCGGTTCGACATACCAAAAGCTCTAATATCTGACAACGGTACACAGTTCGATGGCAAAATTTTTAGAGGCTTTTGTGAAGAATACAAGATAGAATTCTACAATTCTACACCGGCATACCCCCAAGCAAATGGCCAAGCAAAAGCATCAAACAAAGTCGTCTTGGATGGATTGAAAAAAAGGTTAGAGAAAGCAAAAGGAAAGTGGGCTGAGGAGCTCCCTCATGTTTTATGGGCTTACCGTACCACACCTCGGCGGTCTACTAAAGAAACACCTTTTTCCTTGGCCTATGGCATGGAAGCAGTAATCCCACTGGAAGTTGGCCTCCCCACAATTAGAAGTGAAAATTTTGATCCAGACTTAAATGGAGAAGCCAGAGCATTGGAGCTCAACCTTGCAGAAGAAAGAAGAGAAAGAGCACTGGTTCACATCGCTTCATACCAGCAGGAGTTATCCAGAAAATATAACAAGATAGTACATCCAAGGCAATTCAAGATTGGAGATTGGGTGTTGTGCAAAGTAATGGGAAACACCCTGGTACCCGGAGATGGCAAGTTAGGGCCCAATTGGGAAGGACCTTACAAAGTGGTTGGATTAGCAGGAAAAGGGGCATACCACTTGGAAGATAAAGACAGTAAGGCCATTCCTAGGCCGTGAAACACTGCCAATCTCAAACTATTTTATTTTTAGCTTTTCTTTAAAACGTACTTATAGTTTTTCTTTTTTCAATAAAACAAGTAGTTTCTTTTTCAGCATAAATTGTTTTATTCTGTAAAAATAGTTTTAGCATACTAGGGGCAATGAAATCAGAGTTGGCCGGAATAACCAACTTTGAACTCTCTTCAGCTAAGATCAGGATCTAGGCTGAAGAGGTTGGCTGGAAAAACCAACACCTCTTCTAAGCCGAGGATAAGGATCTAGGCTGCAGGACGTTTGGCAGGAATAACCAAACACTTCACTCTAGGTTGGCAGGAATAACCAACTTTGAGCTCTCTTCAACTAAGATTAGGATCTGGGCTGAAGAGGTTGGCTGGAAAAACCAACACCTCTCCTAAGCCGAGGATAAGGATCTAGGCTGCAAGACGTTTGGTAGGAATAACCAAACACTTCAGTCTAAGTTGGCAGGAATAACCAACCTTGAGTTCTCTTCAGCCGAGATAAAGATCCAGGCTGAAGAGTAGTTGGCTGGAAAAACCAATACTTAGTACTCTTCAGCCGAGATAAAGATCCAGGCTAAAGAGTGGTTGGTTGGAAAAACCAACACTTAGCACTTTTCAGCCGAGATAAGGATCCAGGCTAAAGAGTGGTTGGCTGGAAAAATCAACACTTAGTACTCTTCAGCCGAGATAAGGATTCAGGCTGAAGAGTGGTTGGCTGGAAAAACCAACACTTAGTACTCTTCAGCCGAGATAAGGATCCAGACTGAAGAGTGGTTGGCTGGAATAACAACTTTTAGTGATCTTCAGCCGAGGTAAAAACCTAGGTAGAAGAGGTTGACAGGTATGACCAGGTAGATTTCAAGGTCAAGACCGAGATATATATCTCGGCCAGAAAATGTTGTACTGCATTCAGATTACAATTGGAAAGTAAATGCAAGCATGGCATGGCAGTTAACCGAACAAACAGTTGTAACAAAAGAAGATGTCATTCAAAATGCAAGAGTTACAAAAGTGGGGCCCAGCCCGGTTACAGTTTCTTTCCAAAAATAAAAAAGAAGAAAATAGAAGATCAAGCAAAGAGGTCATCAAGATCCGCATCCAGTTCAACTCGGAGCCCGATTTTTGCAGGTAGCTCGGTCACACTTTCAACCAAGTCCTCCACTGGTGGCTCCACCCGAGCTGACAGAACGACGGGATCATTGGCGATAACCGGGGCATTATAGGGCTTTGGGGCCTCTTCTTCATCATCATCTTCAAGAAATTTTTGCTGAATGACAATAGCGTACTCCACCATGTAGCTCGGTATGAAATGAGGAGGAGGGTTGAGGAAGATCTCGGTCTCTTGGCTGTGACCGAGCTATGCCACAACCGCCTTCCATCCACACTTGAAGAATATATCTTTCGCTGCTTCGCATTGTTGGATGTAAGTGGCCTCCCCCTCCTTGTAACCCCGGTTTTCGGCGTCTTCCACGCTCTTCTCCAACCGAGCGATCTCGGTATTCTTCTTTCCCTCGAGCTTGGCTAGCTCGCGCAGGTATTTGTCTTTCAGCACGGCCGCAGCCTTTTGCTTATCTGCTTCGGCTGAATTGACCAGGCCGGTGAGCCGAGCTACTTCAGCTTGTAGCTCGGCCATCTTCTGCTAGGATTCTTTTAGCTCGGCCGTTTTAGCATTGGCCTCTGCCATGGCCTACCTTGTGGTCATTCGAAGTTCTAGCACGCGTTTATGGGCGATGTGGTTCTTCTGTAAGGCCTGCACAAGGAGAGAAACAATTTTGAGATAAACCGAGCGAAAAGATGTTGAAATTTGGAGAAGGAAAAGGAGAACTTACCAACACCATTGATTTTGAAACCGAGCGAATGGCCTTCAGCTCGGTAAGATGATCGTGGTGATCCATATTGGCTGGAAGGCAAACACTCTTGGTCAGATTAAAGGCTAGCATATGGTCTTTTTCCGCGACCACTGAGTCGGAGTCAGTGATAGCGCGGTTCTTGTATGTGACCTTAGGCACCCACTTAGAGGAGCTAGCTCGGTCAGAGCGCTCCGGTTGTGGGCTTGGTGGTGTAGATTGGGGAAGGATGGTTTCATCTTCGTTGACAAGGCGTGGCTCGGTTGTGGAAGTCCGAGCACGCTTGCTTGGGCGGGATGATGAAGGCTGATGGGATAGTAAGGCTACCACGGTCTCCTGAATCTGACTGGCTTATGGTACCTCGGGATGGTTTGTCTCGGTGATGAGGGCTCTTACAGCTCTCTTTTTTGCCATCTCTTGCTCCGCTGTTAATGGAATGAGGTTGATTTGTGGAAGGGAAGGATCAGGCTCAGGAGAGGGCTCTAGCAAGAAGTCTGTCACCCTGGTCTTTCGCCGACTGCTGTATTGGTAGGTCAGCTCAAAGTTGAGTAGCTCGGCCCAACTCCGATTGGGATATCTTAGCGCGGCGCGGAGGGTGGCAAGGTTTGGGTAACTATACTGCGACTTTAAAAAGTTTAAATCTGCATAAGGGAAAATTACAACGGTTAGTGCGGTTCAAAGCTTGCAAATGAAGTAAATAAAGCACAAAACTAAGCCGAGGTAATTATACCGGCGACTCCTTTGTTCCAGTTTATTCGGTCGCCTAGGATCTGGGCCTCATGGTCTTCAAAATTCCCAGAAACCCAGAAAAAATCATTGTCGTTTACATATTTGTCTGGGCTATTCTTTATTATCTTTTCACGGCGGTGCCGTATTCTTAAGTAGTAAACCCAGCCGTCCTCATTTTGGCCTAGAGAGTACTGGTGAAATAGCTCGGCCAAACCGAGGTTGAGGCCAAGCCGGCGGTTTAGCTCGGCGATGCCATTTATTATGCGGTATGAATTTGTGGAAAGCTGGGTAGGGCAGAGGTTTGTTTGTCTAAGGAATTCGCAAAGAAGAGGCTGTACAGGGAATCTAAGTCCGGTTTCTACAATGGAAAGAAGGGTAAAGGGAACAAAGCCAGGGTTTCCCCAGGGTGTGGTATCTAGTTCGGCTAAGGTAAGATGGACATCATCAGGGATATGGTAGTCCCTTCGAAACTCGGCCATAGCACCTGGTGAGTTTACTAAGAACCTATACTTTCCCATATGGGTTTAAATTATGTATAAATTAACGTCAAGTGTTGGCTCAGTGCTGAGATGATATGGAATATCTCGGCTGAAGCGTTCAAGGGAGTGCCTGGCCAACCTAAGTCTGCAAGGTAAAAAGGAAAAGTGTTAAGCACAGACCAGTGGACCATGCTAAAAGTAAACAAAGGTAAAATAAATGTTGTCATAGCTCGCTACGTGGAATAGTATCCGTTCTTAGCTCGGTTTGAGCAGGGGACTTTAGCTCGGTTAAGTTAATGAGAAGTTCGTAGCCCAGTTGTAGGTTATGGTGCAACATTCTTAGTTCGGTTTTGACTAAGTCAGGGAGCTGGTTTAGCCCCAAGTTATAGCTCGGTCAATGGTTGAGGCTTTCTAGTACGGCATTGCGCAAACCTAGTATGGTTCGCTAGCTCGGCTAAGTTAAGCAAAAGGTACTTAGACTTATTGAAACTATAAGTATGGCGTGAAGTTTTAGTTCGGTTGTTTAGTTTGGCTAAGCTTGTACCTAATACAAACAGTATCCTAGTTCAGTTAGAGTGTGATTTTGGATCTAAAAACGTCCCATTTCAGTTTGTTCACAAATCCAGTAGGTGTGATTACTATTAAGAAGGCTCTTGACAGAAAGATCCATTTGAAAGTGTTGTGGAAAAACATATATATACAAGTGATACGTGTTGCTAGTCTATACAAATGGAAAACAAAAGAGGAAATGAGAATAAGTTACTTACAGTTTGAAGACAGAAAAACACAGATCCAAACCACAAGAATAGTGAGTAGAGCACGAGCTTTGCAAATACTGAAGGTTGTGGAAATGAAGATTCAGAGGGAGAGAAAAAGAGAGAAGATGAACAGAGATATTGTGATCTGAAGAAATAGGGTTTTTTTGTATAAATCTTGGTTTTTAATGGGACTGTTCAAAATTCGCGAGGTACGAAAACGGCGTGACAGCTACGCTGGGCCAATGAGAGTCTGCCACGTGTACATGGAATAGAAAGCGATTCAGTTACAGCGACTGAAGAGACGTTTCGACCGGACAGATTAATAGCCCGGTATAAATTTAGCTCGGTTGAAGGTCGCAGTTTAGCTCGGTTGAAAGGTTGAAGTCTTTTAGCTCGGTTGGTAACAGGTAATCCCGATCATGCTGCGCAGATGGAATTAAGGGGCAATTGAGAGGGTAATTTATAAAAAAATTGGGCCGAGTTGGGTAGTGGGCCGTTCTATGGGCTATGGTGAAAAAGGATTGGTAAGTGGATCGCGGTCCAAATATTAGTTCGGTCCAAGTATGATTATAGTCACCAGACGGAGTAAAAGTAGTTAGCTCGGTCATAATATTCGGAGCCAAGGTATGATGGCTTCACGCAGTGGACCTCGCTCTGGTTAGCACGGTAGTAGCTTGCTGTGGTTAGCTCGGTTTCAATGGGCCCAAATTGAGGTACAAGCAACAAAGAGCAGAACCGAGCTAGTTAGAGCTCGGTCATTTCTGCCCGTTTAGCATGGCCATGTTAGCTCGGTTGTTCTGTCATACTACCGAGGGAAAACCATCTCACTTAGTTTAAGCAGTGAGGGGGGTGTTGAAGGATAAGCATTATCTTTCAAGAGTGTGATTCCTAAGAGGATTCTACATAGAGGAATAAGAGTCCTACTAGGATTGTGCCACGCGGAACCTATAAAAACTCATAACATCACCTATGGAGAGGTAACACAACTTTGATTCTCAAATACACAAAGCTTTTGTCTATTTGTCTATTTTGCTGACTTAGGCATCGGAGAAGTATCTGGCACACCCCCGCCGGCTAGCTCACGTTTGTATTTTCAGGGAGTAAAGCGACGACGTTTGGAGGAACGCAGACTTGATCAATAGGATTATACGAGAAAATTATTTCTTACTCGTACAATTACAAACTGACTTTTTTACTTGTTATAAAAGGTTGTATAAAAAAATTAAAAAAATAATATGACTGAAATAAGTAAATAATCCAGTAAACATCTTATTTATATATTACCCAAAAGTGGCCTTAACTCATTATATCATTGACTGATGTTGTAAAACAAGCTAATTCGATTTGAATACATAAAAAGTTGGCTTGAAATTAAATAAGCTAACCAAAAATTTAAAATTGTTCAATATAAATTTATATACATTTTAAAATGTATAAAAAAGTTACTTGAGTCAACCAACTAATTTTTTATGTGACCCTCAATTTCTTAATTTTTCTAATTAAGTCAACCAACTTCATTTTTACGTGACCCTCAAAATATCACATTAAAAAGTAAAAGAAATTGGAGGAATTTATTAATAAATTTATTTAATAAATAAATAATTTTTTTTATAACTCAAGTGTTTAGAATGTGCTAAATAAATAAGGGGAAAGTACCAATAAATCCTAAATTTGAGAATGTTAGTCCATTTAGTCCTGAATGTTTTTTGTTAGACTAATAGGTCCTATTTCTCTAAAAGCTTACTATAGGCCTTTTTATATCAAACATTATTCATCAAACATCAAACATTATTCAACATCACCAACATTATTCAAACATTATTCAACATCACCAACATCAAACATTATTCAACATCACCAACATTATTCAAACATTTTTCAACATCACCAACGTCTTCAAATATTATTCATCAAACATCAAATATTATTCAACGTCAGGTTTATTTATCAAACATCAAACATTATTCATCAAACATTAAACACAGATTTTCAACCATTAATTATTAGAATTATTCATCAAACATCAAACATTATTTGTCAAACATCAAACATCAGATTTATTTTTTTAAAAAATAAACTAAACATCACAGCATTATCATTAAAACAACATCAAAATAACAATTAAACGATTTTTTTAATAACAATTAAACAGTAAAATAAACGATTAAAACGATGCAAACCCCGCTGGCGAGATCGGCGGCGTCTCCGGCCGTCGCCTAGACGAAGGCACCGCCGCGGGAGATTGATCGAAAAACTGAATCGGCGTAGGAGTAGAACGGAGGAGGTTGAGAATCAGAGCAGAGAGCTCGCAAAAAACCCTAGACTGTTGATCTTGTCTTCTCATCATAATTTTTCGGAGAAAAATTTGAAACAGAAAATAAATTTTGAAACCCCTAAGCGTGGGGGAAGAAAATCCGGGAAAATCTGAAATTAAAAAAAAAGAACTTATTTGGAATTGCTAAAATTGAGGCAAATGGATAAACATCAAGAGAAGAGTTCGGATATTTATCTGAAATTTTATCTTAGTTCGTCATTGATTGGAGAAGAGTCTTTAATATACAAGTGGGGGATATTTGTTTGTTTGTTTGTTTGTTTCTCAGGAAAAGAAATTCTGGAGACAGAAACTGGAGGAAGACGGGTCGGTGTTGTTCCGATCAAATGGATATAAATCTGAGAGAGAGAGGAGAATAATTTCCCTTTTAGAGGAGTGTTTGGATTGAAACATATATATAAACAAATATATGAATCTATTGGTATATCTATGTATATATCAATCTATTGATGATGTTCGAATATATTGGTGATGATGTTCGAATGCTGATTGATGTTGTTGATGGTGATGATGTTTTGTTCGATGATGTTTGTTGTTGTTGATAATGTTCATAATTTTGTTGACGATGTTTGTTGATGTTTGATGATGTTTTGTTAATGTTTGATGTTGTTGATGTGTTTGATGATATTTTGTTGATGTTTAATGTTTGTTGATTTTTTTGATGTTTGTTGACGTTTTAATGTTTGATGTTATTTTAATGATGATGTTGTAATGTAAAAAAAGGACTAAATGGTTTATAAAAAAACACTCAGGATTAGATGGAGTAACATTTCCCAATATGGGACTTATGAGTAATTTTTCCAATAAATAAACTTTTTAGTTAAAAAAGTAAAAAAATATATATATTATCAGCTGGCATTAACTTTTTTACTCAATTATTTTCTTTGCTTTTTTTTTTTTTTTTTGGTTTATTATTATAATAACTTTCCAAACATATTAATCTTTTTAACTTTTAAAAAATTAAAAAAATCATTAAAAAAATTATTCCCAAACTTTGACTTCAATGGTTTACCTTGGCAATAAGTTAAAAAATTCCAAACACATTTCCTTATGTATAATTTTTTTTATTTTTTATTTTTGAAATGGTAAACAGGATAATGCAATGATATTTGTTCAAAAACGGGAAAAAAATAAAAATAAAAAAGAAATATAGTCTACACTGTTTATATGCACATTATACCTAAAAAAAATGATATAATTTTATATTTTATGAGTAATAATTGAAAAAAAAATCATAACTAAACATAATATGAAATATAAGTAAAGAATTCATGAATTATAATTAGAATAATATCATAATATAAAAGAAAATTAACCATAATTAAAAAAATAATATAATTAAAAATATATATGATACATTATTTTTTTAAATTTGTATAATACATCTGGTGTATATATTAGAATTTTCAATAAAAAAAATAGAGATAATGCTATGATTAGGGGTGTGCAAAATACCATCAAAACCATCAAAATCGCACCGAGCCGCACTGTCAAGGCAAATTTGTTATTATTTGCCAATCGAACCGCCGGTTTTTGGTAAGAAAAATGGCAAATTCTAATGACACTTTTATCTATCCGCCGGTTTCTATTTTTCTTCCAAACCGCACCGACCCGCACCGCTATTAAATCATATTTTATAAGATTCTAAAAATTCTTTTTTACTTAAGTTTGCTTGTTGTTCTATACCTTAGAATATAGTATTACATTACTGCTCGAGGAGAATTCAAGATGTCAGTAATCCAAAATAAAGTTGGATTCCAATTCACTTTTCAATCTTTTTTTTTTTTCTGGCCATGTTGCAAACTTGCATCAGCTCACTTTTCAATCTAAATACTTTTCAACAGTAAACATTTTCAATATATTGTAAACCCTGAATGATATTAATTTTATGTATTATATTTGATCATTGTAGCTTCCATAGATGCTTGTAATAAACTGATGGTATAGTCGTTGATATTATCATGTTGTTGCTACACTTGCTTCATCAGAAGAAAGTTTCGCAAGATACTTAACATCACGGTATCTCTCGTCTTTTTTTTACTCTTTGATTTAAGTTTTGTAATTTGAATTATATTTTTTATAAACCGTCAATCTGCCCGAACCGTCAAGGTAAATTCGCCATTATTTACCAATCGAACCGCCGGTTTTTGATAAGGAAAATGATAAATTCTAGTGACATTTTTATCAATCCGTCACCCGCCATATAATTTTTATTTTTCTCTCAAATCACACCGACCCGCACCGCGTACACCCCTAGCTATGATAGAGAGATATATACAGTTAAAAAACATAGAGTGAGAGAGAGAGAGAGAGTAGGGGGAGAAAACGGGTGGAAAAAACAGCGGGCAGGAGGCGAAGCTTAGCCGGACTTTATTTAAGGTCCATTGCTATTCTCTCTCTCTCTCTCTCTCTCTCTGGTTTTGAGGCTAAGATATCTGTGAACTTCCCTGCCCCGCAATGTCCTCTTTATCCTAGGTCTCTCTCTCTGTTTCTCTGTATTGTTTGAGAGATCTCTCTCTCTAACCCATTTTACCTAGTTTTATTTCTCAAACATTCTATCCTTTCTTTGGAGAATACATTATTGTGTGTTTTCGATTCTTTTCAATATCAGTAGCTGAGTTTACGTACCCAGATAGAAAAGAACGGTACTTGTCTTTCTCTCTCTCTCTCTCTCTCTCTCTCTCTGTTCTCTCTCTGCTCTGTTTTTTTTTTTTGGTTTACTGCATTCTTTCTTTGAATGATCGCCTTCAGATCTTTGCATTCTGCCATTACATTCACATTACTTCTTGTTCTGTTCTCTCTCTTTTCTTTGATTTCTTGCCGCATTCGTAAATTTCCCAATTGGGTTTTCTTTAATCTCGTGAATTAGATCCAATTTTGGAAAATGGGTTCCTTTAATTTCTGTTTTGTTTCATCATTTTCAGCTGATTATAGTTTCAGAAGAAGATATATCGTAATTCACAAATGGGTTTCCCTAGGAAAATTGAATCTTTTTATTGTCATATTGAATTGCATATTCTTATACGGCCCTACTCTGTTTTCTCACATGCATACATATGTATACGTATAAAGATTTCTTTGGTGTAATTGATAAAATTTTATCAATGTTTCGATAATTCTACGCAATTGTTTGATGAGTATGTTTTGGAGCTACGTGCTTTTGCTTTTTTATTCTTGGATTGTTCTTTTTGAGTGGATTATTCAGAAGAAAAATAGCTGATTTGTATACAGTGATAATTTAATAATAACAACTTATCTTCCAGGTTAAGGAATGATTAATCTACACACTGAAAATATAAAAAAATCAATATCTATCTATACATGTATATAGATGTATATATCTATGCTTTCTTTTTCATATGTTTTTGGCTTTTGCATGGTTTAGCTTTGGTGCAAGATTGATTGCTTCATTTTCTTGCCACTTTCCTGACTTAGTGGGTGAGAGGGCCCTCATTTCATTCAGAGGAAAAATCATCATAGGGGTTGGGACCAATATCATGTGAAAAATATAAAGGCAAAGTGACATGGAAAGTGCTAGTGTGTCGGCAGTTGCTTTATGATCTTCTAGTTTTTACAAGTTTTTCAATTAGCTTTAATAGTGAGTTTTGACCATTAGATCTGCATTAATTCTTGTTTTTCTGTGAGTGTGAATGTTGCTTTTGGATTTAATTAGCCTTTCGTTTCTCTTTTCCTTTGCATTCAATGGAATTATATACACTTTGAGCTAATTTGTCATACAAATTTAACGGGTTTTTTTGCTGGTGTTGCCGATCTGGATTTGTAAATTTGTTATTTCCTTTTATGTTTTCTGTTTTTTATTAGTGTGTTTTATTTTATCAAGTTATCATTCACACACACATACATACCTAATAAATTAAAGTTCACTTCTTGCATAAATACTTGATTATCATTAAAGGCTTGGCTGCGTTGTTTCCAATGACTGTAATCGATAATCTGATTTGTTATCTTGTTTTAATCAATTCAATTACTTTCTCTCATAGGCAAAGAAACTAACTTGGGATGTTACAGTGAGTTGGGTTTGGAGTGGCTATTAAAAGTTTCCAAGATTTTAATTTTCTCTTGTATGTTCCTTTGGCAATCAAACAGTCCATTGGAGAAAATTTGTACAAAATTTGTGTTTTTTTTTTTAATTTCTTGAAGACACTTATTTCTACAACTTGTCTTGCATATGAGCAGATAATCAATAAGTTCTGGGATCATGAAGCACAAAGATGGAAAACCAATTTCTAGGCCGGATAGAAGTTCTGGGGTATTCCCCATAGCAATATTGTTTGTTGTACTATGTGGGTTTTCATTCTATCTTGGTGGCATCTTCTGCTCTAACAAGGACGAATATGATACCAATGATCTCACCAAAGTAGAATCTCCCAAGGAAACCATGGCTTTTTCTGGCCCTCTCCAAATCAAGCCTGTTGCCTTTCCTGAATGCAGCATTGACTATCAAGACTTCACTCCATGCACAGATCCAAGGGTATTTTTCTAATGACTAATTTCATTGTGCCAAGACTCTTACGAACCCGATTTTGGCTATATAGTTTGGGATTGTTTAAGTAGATTAAGCAACCTAGTATTGTTGTTACAGAGGTGGAAGAAGTATAGTCTTCATCGGCTCTCTTTCTTGGAACGCCATTGTCCTCCTTTATTTGAAAGAAAGGAATGCTTGATTCCCCCACCAGATGGGTACAAGCCACCAATCACATGGCCCAAGAGCAGGGATGAGTGTTGGTACAGGTAATATGGAAATGGTCCGCTTTCTTATACCGAAGAGTTTTGCTGGCTTTGAACTTGAAACTAATCGTTTTGGATCTGATATTAGGAACGTGCCTTATGATTGGATCAACAAGCAGAAGTCTAACCAGAACTGGCTAAGGAAAGAAGGGGAGAAATTCCACTTCCCCGGTGGGGGTACTATGTTCCCGAAAGGTGTTAGTGCCTACGTTGATTTGATGCGAGATCTGATCCCAGAAATGCAAGATGGGACCATTCGAACTGCCATTGATACTGGATGTGGGGTGAGTCATTTCATTTAATAGTCTTCTTTCTTCTCTTTGATCATTGTTGATAGCATGAGACAATGAGTTTTGTTGCTCATATGCTAGCTTAGAGCATCTCCAACGCTGCACTTCTTTTTTCATCAAATTTGAAGAAGAAAAGGACGATTTTCTCAATTTGATACGAGGCGCTCCAACGGTGAGCATCAAAGTGAAATTGGGAAGGTGGTCGACCGGGTGGTCGACCGGCTGGTTGACCAACCGGTCGACCGGCAAAGGCAAATTTTTTTTTTTTTTTTTTTTTTAACTGTTTGAACTGTTTTTGACGATTTGAACCCATGTATTTCAAAGAGAACCGGGCGACCGGTTAGTCAACCGGCCGGGCAACCGGTTGGTTGACCGGTGTCCCTCTTTCAACGGTCAGTAACAGTGATTTCACCAAATCTGTGTCTCGTTCTCAGTTTGATGATTTTTTTGCTGAAATCTCATTTTGATATCAATCTGGTGCAACGGTTGGAGCATGAAAAAGGGGCTTTTTCATCAAAATTTAAATCTGGTGCTGGGTTTGGTTCACCATTGGAGATGGTCTTATGTATTATAATTTACTTGTTCACCAAATGTGAAAATTTAGTTTTTTATTTTTTATCTGCAACTTGACTCCGATTTACTTTCCTGGATTCCTATTGTTGTTTGAAATGTTATATTTAGTACACTGATAAAATGCCTATCTGTTTCTGCTTTCTATACACAATCAACGGATAATTAGATGTCTGTGTCTGATTAATGCTTTCGTTTAGTCGGATGTAGATCATTGTGGTTAGAGGTTTTCTTGATGAAAAAATAATTACATGATAAATAATTAACAATATTGTATTTCATGTATATTTTTAATACATGTTGAATACTTGGGTCACTGAATCTTCACAATTGTTCTATCCCTAGGTTGCTAGCTGGGGAGGTGATTTACTAGATCGTGGAATTCTAACAGTCTCCCTTGCCCCAAGGGATAATCACGAGGCTCAAGTTCAATTTGCTCTGGAACGTGGAATTCCTGCAATTTTGGGCATCATTTCAACTCAACGGCTTCCTTTCCCCTCGAACTCATTTGATATGGCTCATTGCTCAAGGTGTCTTATCCCATGGACAGAATTTGGTAATCAATCTCTCTTAACCCATAATGGCAGTTTTAGTCTTGTTGACGTGTGGGCACATGTTAACATGGCGTAAAAGCTTGTGCATTCTTTGTTTCATGTACTTTCATGCAGAATGTACAATATGTTTAAGCTTCTTAATGTGTGAACAAAATCCTTTTACTTTCTCATGTTTCTCTGAGTTCTGGGGACTTTTGGCTATGTAACTAAAAGAACACCCAATTCAATTTAAGTGCCTTATAGATCAGTAAAACTTGTCCCACTCAGCATACCATGTGTATTCTTTAAAAGTAAGAAATATAGCTCCTTTACATTTTTTGTTATGCATGAACTTCAAGTTTCTTTCATTAATTTCTTCTTCTTATGAGGAACTTCAAGGTTGACCACGTGGTGGGTACTTGTTAGGGATAGTTAAGAGCATACACCTTACACTTGTTATATTATTAGATTACCCCAGTTTTTATTTATTTATTTGTTTGTTTGTTTGTAACAGATCATAACTTCATTATCTGTCCCATAAACTTAAATGATCACTATGTTATTCTCAATTTTCTACTAGCCAGATTGGCCCAGTAATACCAAAGTGCAGCTTCTCTACTACTATTTGTCATGGCAAGTTTTTTGAACCAGATGACATATCATTTTTCATTCTTCAGGTGGGGTTTACCTTCTAGAAGTGCACCGCATACTTCGTCCTGGAGGCTTCTGGGTTCTGTCTGGTCCTCCTGTTAACTACCAAAACCGCTGGAGAGGCTGGAACACAACTGTGGAAGAACAGAAATCTGATTACGACAAGTTGCAAGACTTGCTAACTTCAATGTGCTTCACAATGTATAACCAAAAGGACGACATTGCAGTGTGGCAAAAATCTAAAGACAATACTTGCTATAGCAAGCTTTTTGGCCCTGATGCCTACCCACCCAAGTGTGATGATGGCACAGAACCAGATTCAGGGTGGTACACTCCGCTCAGACCTTGCGTTGTTGTTCCAAACCCTAAGCTCAGAAAGCTAGCCCTGAAATCAATACCCAAATGGCCCGAAAGGTTGATTGTGGCACCTGAACGCGTCTCTGATGTTCGTGGTGGCAGTGCTGGTGCCTTTAAGCTGGATGACAGTACGTGGAAGGTGCGAGCGAAACACTATAAGAAGTTGATCCCCGCGATTGGAACTGACAAGATTAGAAATGTGATGGACATGAATACAGTTTATGGAGGTTTTGCTGCAGCCTTGATTAATGATCCACTTTGGGTGATGAATGTTGTATCTTCGTATTCTCCCAATACGCTTCCTGTTGTTTATGACAGGGGCCTCATTGGAACCTTCCATGACTGGTAATTCTCAGTACTTTTCATATGAACAATGATAGTGTCTTTATGATACTAGTTTATTTTATTTATTTTTTGAATAATTCATTTATTACTTGTTTTGTAGGTGTGAGGCTTTCTCAACGTATCCTCGAACATATGACCTCCTTCACCTTGATGGCCTTTTTACTGCCGAAAGCCAAAGGTAAGGGATTAAGTTTTTTTGTTGATTCCTTTTGTCAATATATACATGATTGTTTGCTTTTTGCTTGACAATTTTTAAAAAATGTAAGAGACAATACATGAAGAACACATGCAAAATATATAGTTTTATATATTATTGTAGGTCATAAATATCAATTGTTCGTTCAAAGATAGAAAAACAAATACAACATAGCACTAGGTTTTACATTTTAGAGGAGAGATTAATAGGTATAAATCTATATTGTTTTTCTTTTATCATTGGAGCATAAGTTATTTTTTTTTTCAAATCTATATTGGTTCAATGGTTAAGACTTGGCCTAATAACTTTAAGGTTATGGGTTCAAATCTTAAGGCCACCACTCTGTGCATTCTGCCAAAGGTTAGGTGTGTACTTAATCTTTCCCTTCCCAAACATACATTAATGTGTACTGATTGGGCGCTGTTGTTTTGTATAATGTGTTTTATGTGTAAGCAATGGACATATGTACCTAGAGTTTGTGATTCTGAAATTAGATAATCCTTGGCAGGTGTGAAATGAAGTATGTCGTCCTGGAGATGGATAGGATCCTGCGTCCATATGGGTACGCAATAATCCGGGAGTCCAACTATTACGCGGATGCTGTCGCTATCATTGCCAGGGGGCTGAGATGGAATTGCCATAAAGAAGACACCGAGAACGGTTCTGGAAAGGAAAAAATCTTAATTTGTCAGAAGAAACTCTGGTATGCCGGTAAGCAGAGCTCAAGATGATAGAGATAGCAATACAAATTGTGGTGATGATAAATCTTCAAGGAGGTTTGAGTATATTCATACCACCAAGAGCATAGGAGAGAGAAGTTTGCCAGTCACATAGAAATTAGTTTATTCCATGAGAATTTTCAAAATTCAAATTTTAATTTAAAAATTAGTTACCCAATAATTTTGTTTTTGTTTTTGTGTTTTTTTTGTTTGTTGAAATTCTAGTTCTTTTTGATATATTATATTCTTTGCAAGTCGACGAGTACTCAGAATTGTACTCCCTTTTTTCCATTCTCTTTTGGGTCTTTTTTTTTGTTACTTATATATATGTTAAACCTAAATGTGAAATATTGTAATGTTTGAAAAGTCACATTTTACAGATTGTGATTTTTAATGTATCTAATGCAATCCCTTTTCTACTACTCAATGTACAATCTTTAATTTCTTTGTTTGCAGAAATGCTCACACTTCAGTGAATGGAATAAAAATTTTGTAGCCCAAGTTTCCATACAGCCATCTTAGGTTTTGAAAGTCATAATTCGAATTCGCTGAAAAAAAACATACAACCTTAACAAGTATGATGTTTTGTTAAAAATGCTATTCAAGCTTTTTAAAGTTATTTAAATTCTATGGAAACAACCCCTATTGAGATCAATGCACTACTTTGCCAAATACTATAGGGAAAATGATTTGTGGCACTAAAACTGCTGGCACTAATGGTACTAATTTCTAATTTTGGTAACTTTGTTTTTTTTTTTTTTTTTTTTTACCTTATATAGAAATTCGGAGCATTAGTACCCCTGAATTTAGTGCCACAAATCATGGTCCATAGTATAGGGAGTGCCAATCAAAAATTTAAAAGGAATATTTTATTACAACCCTAATGCCAGGAACACATCCGATGCTAGCACTTGGGCGTATAAATGATACTGGGCTTGAGTTTTTAAGAGTTCAATTTTGGGTGGCTCACTCAGGGTTCACCCATCTTATTGTGGGCTGTTTTTAGGCTACACATACTTTGTACATGGATTGATGGAATTATTTGTTGAAGTTAATTGTATATTTATAAATTATGATTATAATTACGGATACTATGTTTTTGGATGAATAATTCATAATAAATCATATAATTTTACGTAGGGTTGTGTAAAATATTACTTAATCTGCTAAAATCGTATCGATCCGCATCAATCTGCACCGCTTTATACGCTAATCGCGGTTTAAACTTTAAAATTTATTATTCGCTTTTGAAATCGTTTCGCTCCGTTATAATTAATACATATATATTTTTTAACTTATAATAAAATATCAAAATAAAAATGAGTGTGAGAGAAATTTAAGATATGAAATTTATGTAAAATTAGTTTGTGTTATATATGTAAAAAATATTATGCAAACTAGTTTTATATATTATGCAAAGGCTTAATAATTGATTAGAATATTTTTCAATCTGTCAATCCATTTAAAACCGTTCAAATCGTAATTTGTTAATTTATCAATCTACTAATTTATAATTTCATTCTTAAACCAATCGAACCACATGGCACACACCCTATTATTATGTAACTTTATAACATCCACATGCAGTTAGAGAAACAAATTATACTACTATTATTCATAATTATTCTATGGTGCTTGAAAAATAATCTCAATTTTTTTAAAAAGTTCACATTATAAATTTACATCCACATGCAGTTAGAGAGACAAATTATACTACTATTATTCATAGTTATTCTATGGTGCTTGAAAAATAATCTCAATTTTTTTTTTAAAAGTTCACATTATTATGCGGGCGTTTATTATTATTATTGAAGTGACTAATATTCAAAGGTCTATTTTGGCAAGTTAAAAAAAGGACAATTTTGACTTATCGTCACATCATGTCGTTACTATTTTTGTCCGTTTTTTTAAGAAAAATAAAAAATAAAAAATAAAAAAGTTGACTTTTTTTGTTTGTTTTTTTTATATTACTTTTCAATATAGGTCTAAATAGGGTTTGAATTCTTTTTGTTGCTTGGTGAGATCCACTTTGATTATTCAAAATTTTTTTTTATAAGACCCCGCTATGCAAAGTATCGATTCACAAAAATTAAAATAATCAGATATTGAAAATGATTGTATCATATTTTGCTACAACAAAATGTATTTTTGGTGATTAAAAAAAATTTAGTCGTTAAAAGTTATAAAATTGACGATCAAAAATAATATTAGTCGGCAATAGTCAAATATTTAGCTACTGATTTTTTTTAGTCGGGGAATATTGATTATTGGTGATTAAAAAAAAATTTAGTTGCTAAAAATATCACAATTGGTAACTGAAAAAAAATTTAGTAGTCGTATAGCTAGTTTTGGATACTAAAATTGTTTAGTAACCGAATGAAAAAAAAAAAATTTATATTTGGTGACCAAAAGTTTGGTCGCCAAAAGTATATTTTCAGCTACAAAAGAATATTTTAGTAGCCGTATAATTAGTTTTAGCTACTAAAATTGTTTAGTAGCCAAATGAAAAGAAAATTATTATTTTTTATCTTTGGCCAAAAGTATATTTTCAGCGACAAAAGAATATTTTAGTCGCCAAAAAACTAAAATATTTGGAGGGAGATTTCAAATTTTTGAGGGATTAAAAAGTAATTAACGACTAAAATATTTAGTCGCGATTTGTTATTAATTATATATGTATTTTGTTTCTAACCCAAAACAGAAATATTTACTGTTAGTCTTTGGCTAGCAGGAACTTAGTCGGCCAATATTCACTTCTGGCAACTAATGGTTTGGTCGCTGTTAATAACATTTGCCACTATTTGCCGACAAATTGGTAGTTTTGTCGCTAAAGGTTGAATGAAATAGAGGGAAATGAATAAATGTTGGCGCATGTTTAATTTTACACATCTGGTGCTCTCTCTCACACACAGATTCTGTCAGCACCAAACCTCACCCAACCTCACCTTAGCGCAGACCACCGCCACTCGCCACGCCACTGCCACCACTGCCATCACCGCATCCTCCCAGGTTCTCTCTTACTCTCGGTCTCTCTCTGTCTCTGTCTGTCTTGTCTCTGGGTCTGTCGACTTCGGTCTCTCTCTCTGTCTCTCTCTGCCCCCGTTTCTCTATTTCACTTCCTTGTTAGTCCCCGTCGCCTGAGATCCATCACCCACGGAAACTCAATGGCTGCGGTGGTGAAGGAGCGATTAAGGCCGTTGGATCCGGTTTTTGCTCGTGCTGCTGATGCCATGGTAGACTGGATCAATCTATGGAAGATGGTGGTTGGGACTCGATTAGCGGCCTGAGATAGTAGTAAGTAATTTTGGTTATTTTTACCCATGAAGGCGTCTTATTTTTTTATTGTAAGAGGAGCTAATTTGAGCCCACTAAATTAATTAGGCCCAATAGTCCAAGGTTGATGGGCCCGAATTTATTGCAAGTCCAAGATTGGTGGGCCCGGATTTATTGCCATCAAACGGACTGAATCGCCCTAAGCCTCGAAAGGGTTCGGATCCACGAACTTAGAGACTTACTCGGGCTCGGGCTCGGACTCGAAAGGGTTCGGATCCACGAACCTAGAGATCCGAAGCACTTGGCTTCGAACGGATTCAAACGCAATCTAGAAGCTGCTCCATTAATGAGTCCCAAAACACTTGCGGGCTCGGAGTTTTCCGGGATCTACGCACCAGAACCATGGCCGTAATGGAGTCTGAACAAAGGACCCAATCCCGAGGACGGTGAGTGGAGATAAATTCACTCTTCGGTTAAACTAACCTATACACGGGTCGAGGTGGCATGATCTAGGGGGTCCCTGAGACTCGGCAATATTTGCGGCAGGGCGTTCTCTTGAACTACCCCTGACCCTTATGCGGCAGGACATCCTCTGGGACTACCCCTGACCCTTTGGGATGATTGGGGATCATTGGTTAGGTGTGGCTAAGAAGAAGGGTTTGCCGAGAGGTTGATCTCCTCTTCGGGGTTTTCCTCATCCTCGGAGAGGTCACCTCCTCGGACAAGGTGGTTAGAGAGAATATTTCCCATGTGCCTTGCACATGGGCTCCATCCTATATCATGAGGTGCCTATAAATAGCACCCACCCATAGCTTTACAAGGGATGAATTTTGGAGAGATAACTCTTGGGAAAGAACTAATTTCCCTTCTCCATTATCTACCTTAAGAGTGAAAGTGGGAGATCCATGGGGGAGCCTTGCCATTATTCTCTCTCTAGCTACTTTGCCTTCTTCTTCACCCAATCTCTTATCTCCATCATCTCCTTTACTCTTGTATTTTTAAGTTGAGACTATTGAATAATCTAAGCCTCTCCCAATTTCTAAAGGAATTCGAGTCTTCTTCAAAGATCTTCGAATATTCCAACAACGTTCTTGAACCCTTTCATACATTTGGCGACTCTGCTGGGGAGGCGGATTGGTTAATGGTCTCAACGAGATCTGGAACTCATACAACACCGACAAAAATGGCAGATAATAAGACTCATCAACAAGGCTCTTCCAATGGTGGTGATGAAAGGACTCAAGTTCAATACTCACCTCTCATCCTTGAAGCCATTCAAGAACTCCAACACACTCAACAAGAGATTCTCACAACCCTTCAAAATCTCACCCACACCATGTTGTTGATGGGTTCGAATTTTGCACCACCAGCAACAAATGGAGGTCAAGTCGGCACCGACAAGCATCAACAACTTCATGGCAATGTTGGAAATGGTCAAAACCATCAAGATCCACCCCAAATTCTCCCTGAAGTTGTACAAAATGGTGTGCATAATCAAGTGCTAAGAGGAACAAGTCATAGCCAACCTACGGCCTGTGGAGTGCAAAATCACGCACCTGGAGGATCGAGCCATGGTCTAACGGTGGTTGGAGGAGCTTCCGGCACGATGAATGGTGTTCCAACGGCTGTGGAAGTTCAAGAAAGGCCTACAGAAATTTCTCTACAAAATGGTGCTCTATCCATGCCTAATTTTGTTCCACCGATTGTAAATTCTACTCATGTACCGAGTGGGTCTCCTTCGGCTCCGACACCAAGTTTGCAAGTCCAACCCAGTATAGGCGTGGCGTGCAATGAACTTTATGGGGGCCCAATGCAACGTCCCATCACCAAATGGCGTGTCCATAGGTACTGATGGCCAATATCATCATGTGTCTTCACCGATGGTAAATTCTCAACACCCAAATGGCCAAGTTGCTCCAAGCTCGATCTTCGGGTCTACAAGTCAAGTTCCGGGAATACCACCATCAAGTTCTCTCCCTCAACAATTTCTCACTCTCGCCGATGTGCAAGCCATGTTCGATTTCGAACGGAGCAAGAGGACTTTACCCTCTTTGCCCGATCCGGATGTCAAGCCACCATACCCTATTGAGATGTTAAGTTATCCATAGCCAGAAGGGTACACGGTGCCGAAGTTCATCAAATTCAATGGCAAGTAAGGAAATGCTCAAGAACATGTTGTTCGGTTCATCGAGACTTTAGGGATTCATGGTTCAAATCATGTCCTCCGACTGAGAGAATTCTCCAAGTCTCTCACCGACCGAGCATATAGTTGGTGGCCGAGAAAGTGACCACACTTACCCTGTGTAAGGAAAAGCAGCGGGAAGGTGAAGACATTCTTGAATATGTGAAGAGGTTCCAAGACAAAGTCATAGACTGTCACGAGGCTGTGGAGGAAAGCTACCTGGTCCAAATCTGTGTTGAAGGGGCATTGAACGGATACAAGATGCTTCTTATTAATCACAAGCTACTTACCTTCTCGGCACTAACTGAAGCATCTCGAAACATCAACATACCTCAATCTCAGGAGATCGGGTTCGAGACTAGTTATAAAGCCAGCTTCAAGTCATTCTGAGGACCTTCTGTCACTGCGGCTTCCGCGTCTTCTATACGAAAGTCGCAGGGGGAGGAATTCAGCGGTCAGAAGAGGAAAAACTATGAAGATAACACTCATTTTCCGTGTGTGTCGAGGAGGTGAGGGCCTTAGTTAAAGAATGGGTGGCAGACGGGGAACTGAAGTTGCCTCATGTCGAAGAGCTTTTGCCGAAGAAGGACCGTGAGGGTCCTAATTATTGTGTTTTCCACCGATCACTAGGACATCCTACAGAAAAGTGCCGGATGCTTAAGAAGATCTTTAGAAAGAAAGTCGAAGCACATTGTAGACACCCCATTTTTGACCGTCCTCAAGACCTGGACGTCACCGCTTGAACACTCGGTGATTATCCATGTTTGCGTTCGTTTGGAGTTCCCGGAGTTCTCGGCTCGCGCGCCTTGCCTCAGGACTTCCGAACTCGACCGTTTTGTGTTTGGTTTTGCACCAAACACTTGTGTTTTGCCTTGGAAGGGCAGGGAATGCTTTGTGAGGCATCCCCACACACCACCGGCACTGGCTAGAGGCCACCGGCTAGCTGGTGTTTCCATCGGCACTTTATTGTGCCGACCGGCACTATTTTGTGCCGACCGGCACTAAGTTTTGCCAAAATGGCACTCTTTGCCGGCCGGACACTGTGCAGTTGCTTTATGAGATATTTTCAGACAGCTGTATAGTTTTGGTTCCCCTCCATACACGTGTATGGAGGGATGACCCTCTTAGTTAGCTTAGCTTGTAAGCTTTGCAAGCTTTGCTTGCCTATAAGAGGACCACTCCTCTTCTTGGCTTAGGGTTACAAAATTTTAGACATTTTAGACAGACCAAGCTCTGGTTTTTAGGATTAGGATAGATACACATCCTATCTCTCTTCTTCCCTCTTGTTTTGTACACTAGGTGTTTGTGTCATACTTTTGCTCACCAACACCTAGTGTTTCACCTTCCTTGAGTTCTTGAGGGTCCAGAGGTTTGTTTTGGAGCTTTGGAGCTGGTTTGGTGCTCAAGGGAACCAACACATCCCCATTGTTGAAGAAGGCTACAAGGGTAAGAAACTAGCTCTTTTTACCCCATTCTTGCACTCCATTTTTGCCTAGTTTTGAACTGTTTTTGTGCTTAGTCTTTAATACATAAAAGTTCTGTTTTTTAAGCCTCTTTATTGTTTGTTAAGAGTGTTTGGTGGTTTGGGTAAGTTTGACCACCCTTAGGCCTTGAAAAGGCCCTTTTTTGTGCCATTTTGTGAGAGATCCGAGACTTTGGTGCTTGGGCCTCTCCACCACTGAAATCTTGAGGGATTTCAGTGGTGGAGAGGGTGCCTTGAAGTCCCCAAAAGGGAGGGCCACCCCCTCTCCTTGATGTCCTTGGAAAGGGCAAGTTTTGGCCTCCAAAGGAGCACCATGTTTGGTTGTTTGTTGAGCATGTCTTGGCTGCATTTTATGTTATTATGCCTTAATATGACATTGTTATAAGTTGGTTTTAGCACTCCTTGCATGTTTTGCATAGTTGCTTTGTAATGCCCCTTTGGTCCCTTAACATGCCTAGGTTGTTAGCCTTTGTTTCTAGCATGTTTTAGGCTTGCATTTGTGAAGCTTGTATGCTTATTTTGCCATGTTTGAGGTCTGTCTCATGTTGTTTGAGTCAACCATAGCATGCTTTATATAGCCCCTTTGCATTTTAGGCTTGCTAGCCTTTGAGCACGCATGTGTAGCATGTGTTGCTTACCTCATTTCGATGGTTTGGAATCATCTAGCATGTCATTTCAGTCCCTTTGGTGCGCTTGTATGCTTGCCTTAGTTGTCTCTTTAATGCTTTAAAGCATGTGTTGCATGCCCTGTTTTGGTCATTAATGCATGTCTTTGAATTTGAGCTCTTAGATGCCATCTAAGTAGCCTTTTGGCTTTGTTTAACATGCTAAAAACCTGTTTTTAGTTGTTTAATGCATGCCATAATTGTCTTGCATAGTATAGTTCAATGCCTCATTGACTTGCTTTAAGTCTTGGGCCATTTGCATGCTTTGTTTGGCCTACCTTGAGTTGGTTTTAGCACCACACTTTGACATGATTTTGAGCTCATGTTGCATGCTAATCGTCCATGTTTTCCTCTCAAGTGTGCTTGAGAGTAGTTTGTTTAATGCCTAAGTGTGTGCCTTAACATGTGTGCATGTGCATGTGTGTTTAGCTCTCATGATTTAGCATTTTGGCCACTGATTTTAAGCCTATTTGAGTTGCCCAAGTCATGTGTAAGACCATCATTTAATTGGTTTGCATGCTTGTCTTGAATGCTTGCTTGAACCCTTTGCATAAGTATGTTGCATAGTCCATGTTGCATGCCTAGTTGACATGCTTAGGGTTGCATTTGCATTGTGCATGTTTGACCTCTTGAAGTGGAGTATGATAGAGGTTTGCACCCTTGTTTGCTTGTTTGCATTGCATGCATTTGAAATCAAAGTTGCACTCTTGGTTCTTTGGGCCATCATGCATGGAAATGCGTGATTGGTGGTCCGAGAATCGAGGCACATGCCCCTTTGAGTCACTAACATGATAAGGGTGTGTTTGTGCATAAATGGCTTGAATTATATTGCCATGCATGTTGTTGTCCTCTGCTGCTGTGAGTTGCAGGTTTTGCAGGCATTTTGTGCCGACCGGCACTGTTTAGTGCCGACCGGCAGTCAATTGGCTGCCGATGGATGAATTTTGTGCCGGTGGCCTCCTCCTTCAGCCGGTGGTGCTCTACCCCAGCCGGTGGTACTCCCCAGTGCCCTGAGAGTACTTCTGGGACTTTGGAATTTTCTGAGGAGGAGAGCAGAGGAAACAGAGGCAATCCGTGCATGGCAGTGCG
>JAPPVO010006962.1:0-31578 GCA_030407325.1 Camellia japonica
ATGCTTCCAAGTGTGCATTTGGGATCAAATTCGGCAAATTCCTTGGCTACATTGTCAACCACTGAGGTATCGAAGCCAACCCGAGGCAAATCATAGCAATCTTGGAACTCGGCTCCCCTCGTTCGGGGAAAGAGGTTCAAAAGTTGATGGGGATGGCTGTCGCACTCAACAGGTTCATCAAACGTTCCACAGATCGCTGCCGACAATTCTTTCATACTTACGGCAGGGTAAGGCTTTCGAATGGACCTCAGAGTGCGAAGCCGCTTTCAACGGCCTGAAGACCTACCTCCTATCAGTTCCACTCTTGACAACACCTTCGGCAGGTGACCCGCTCATTTTATATCTAGTAGTTTCCGACCGAGCCGTCAGCGCCATACTGTTAAAGGAAGAGTTTGGGGAGCAGCGGCCAGTGTATTATGTGAGCAAGGCAATGGTTGACGCCAAACACATTACCTTCCGTTGGAAAAACTCATCCTAGCCCTCATCATGGCAGCAAGAAAGCTGATGCATTACTTTGAGGGGCATACCATCGGGGTACTAACGGACCACCTCCTCCGGTCGGTACTCCGTAGTGCAGAAGCATCAGGGCGCGTTTCAAAGTGGGCTCTTGAACTCGGCCAGTATGATATTTAGTTTCTGCCTAGAACCTCAATCAAGGGGCAAGTGCTTGCCGACTTTATGGCCGAATTCACTGGGGGTCTTGCCGACTTCAAGTTTGATGAAATTAAACCTAAGCCGAACTGGAGAATTTATGTTGGGGACATTTGGCAGTTGTACTGTGATGGATCGTCCAATCAACGTGCAACAGGGCCGGAGTAGTGATAATGGCTCTCGATAGGGCAATAATTGAGTAGGCTGTCAAACTCGGCTTCGAAGCATCGAATAATGAGGCCGAATACAAGGCCCTGCTAACCGGCTTGCAGAATGCACATCTCCTAGGTGCTCGGCGTCTGCTTATATTTTGCGATTCAAAGCTGGTAATCAATCAGCTGAATGGGGAGTACGCGGCAAAAAACGACCGTATGGCTACTTACATGAAAACGGCAAATTCCTTGCTAGCAAAATTTGACCATCATGAATTGAACCAAATAACCCATGATCAGAACACACATGCAGATGCCTTGGCTTGCCTAGCCTCCGCCATTAACTCAGAGATTAAATGGACAATTGAAGTGGGTTTTATCCCTAAGCCAAGCATTGACCCTTCAGAGGAAGTCCAGATCAATGTCATAGAGTCAGAGCCGAGTTGGATGGACTCCATTGCTGCATTCCTATCTTCCGAACAGCTCCCATCGGATAAGAAAGAAGCACACAAGTTGCGAAACAAAGCCCTGCGATACTATTTAGATCCGCAAGGAAAACTTTACAAAAAATCCATTTTTGGCTCGTAGCTAGAATGCGTGCATCCGGATAAAGTTGAAGGACTACTAACTGAAATACATGAAGGTAGCTGTGGTGCCCATTCTGGCGGACGCTCTTTGGCCCATCGTGTTGTGACACAGGGGTATTATTGGCCAACAATGAGAGCTGATGCCGAATGTTACATGAAGAAATGTGAGCAGTGCTAGAAGTTTTCTCCCTTAACCCATTTGTCTGCTGAAGAGTTAAGCTCTATAACCAATCATTGGTTGTTCGCCCAATAGCGACTTGACATCGTCGGACCATTGCCTCGCACCCCGGGCAACAAACGATTTTTGATTGTCGCAACAGATTATTTCACAAAATGGGTGGAAGCGGAGGCACTAACGCACATTCGAGATAATGATCAGAAGCGTTTTGTATGGAGAAATATCATAACGCGATTCGGCATTCCAAGAGCACTTATTTCAGACAACGGCACCCAATTTGATTGCGGTGTCTACCGGGAACTGTGCAGCAAGTATGATATTCGACCTTATTATTCCACCCCGGCTTATCCACAGAGTAAAGGCCATGCTGAAGCCTCCAACAAATCTTTTTTGGACAGCATCAAGAAGAGGCTGGAGAAAGCTAAAGACAGATGGGTCGAAGAATTGCCAAGTGTGTTATGGCTCATCGCACTACTCCGAGGTGGTCCACTGGGGAGATGCCGTTCGTTTTGTGCTTCGGAACGCAGGCAATCATCCCCTTGGAGATCGGCCTTCCAACCTTGAAATCAAAAGTTTTTGATTTAGGCCGAAACGACATGATGTTGGCCTTGGATTTGATTCTGATTAAAGAAGGAAGAGACCGTGCCCTTGCATCCATGGCACGGTACCAGCAACAGCTTGCTAAGTCGTATAATCAACGTGTTCAACTGCGCCGCTACATACCAGGAGAGTTGGTCCTGAAGAAAGTGCTTCCAGCTGCCAAGAATCCGGCTGATGGAAAATTGGGTCCTAACTGGGACGGTCCCTATCAGATCGACTCAATCACAGGAGTAGGGGCATATCGGCTCAAAGACATGTCTGGGAGAAGTCTGCCACGGCCTTGGAATTCCACGCATTTGTGTAAATTCTATCATTAACCCAACTTGTGGGGCATGATACTTGATTTGAATGTTCGCCGTGTACAAGTTTCATTTTTTGCAATACAAAGTTTGTTGTTTCCTCACTGAAATTTAGCTTATTAAAACAAGTTTTCCGACTAAGCCTCCAGATTCGGAGCGCCCTTCGTGGATATCACGATTGGCCAAGCTAAGTCTTCGAATTTGGAGCCCCATCAGTGCATGACACTTTTGGGCCGACTAAGCCTCCGGATTTGAAGTGCCCTTCGTGGATATCACGATTGCCCAGATAAGTCTCCGAATTCGGAGCCCCATCAGTGCATGACACTTTTGGGCCAACTAAGCCTCGGATTCGGAGCGCCTTTCGTGGATCTCACGATTGGCCCAGATAAGTCTTCGAATTCGAAACTCCATCAGTACATGACACTTTTGGCTGACTAAGCCTCCGGATTCGGAGCGCCTCTTCGTGGATATCACGACGGGCCAAGATAAGTCTCCGAATTCGGAGCCCTATCAATGCATGACACTTTTGGGCCGATTAAACCTCCGAATTCGAAGCCCCATCAGTGCATGACACTTTTGGGCCGACTAAGCCTCCGGATTCGGAGCGCCCTTCGTGGATATCACAACTGGCCAAGATAAGTCTCCGAATTCGGAGCCCTATCAGTGCATGACACTTTTAGGCCAATTAAGCCTCCGAATTCAGAGCCCCATCAGTGCATATCACTTTTGGGCTGACTAAGCCTCCGGATTCGGAGCGCCCTTCGTGGATATCACGATTGGCCCAGATAAGTCTCCGAATTCGGAGCCCCGTCAGTGCATGACACTTTTGGGCCGACTAAGCCTTTGGATTCGGAGTGCCATTCGTGGATATCACGACTGGCCAAGATAAGTCTCCTAATTCGGAGCCCCATCAGTGCATGACACTTTTGGGCCGACTAAGCCTCTGGATTCGAAGCGCCGTTCGTGGATATTACGATTGGCCCAGATAAGTCTCCGAATTCGGAGCCCCATCAGTGTATGACACTTTTGGCCGACTAAGCCTCCGGATTCGAGCGCCTTTCGTAGATATCACGATTGGCCAAAGTAAGTCTCCGAATTCGGAGCCCCATCAGTGAGAGCTTTTTGGCCGATTAATATTCTAAATTCGGAACGCCATCCGTGCAGGCCACTTTTAGGCAGAATAATCCTCCGGATTAGGAGTGCACTTCGTGGACACCACGATTGGGCCAAATAAATCTCCTGATTCGGAGCACCCTTCATAGAAGCCACGATTGGGCGAGACAAGACGCCTCGGAACTCGGCGTTTCTTTTATTTGTATTATGATTAACAAGCATAGACGCAATAGACGAAGAACGGTAAAAGAGCAGAAACAATATTCCAACATTTAAAATGATACGTTTTATTATATTGATTGAATTACATAATTTACATTCAACTTGCGTTAAAAACGCTATAATAGATTCATCTTTATTCGGCATCACCTTTGTCGTCACTCTTTTCGATTTCGTAAGTCGCAAAAGGAAAATCGTTGCTCTGGTATAATGGCGACGCCGAGTCAATGCCTACTGCCCAGAGAGCCTCCACAGCACGAAGGGCCTTAACCCAACCGTGCTTGAACCCCCGATTCTCGCATCGGCAAACCTCCTCGGCGAGCTTTTCCTTTGTCTTGTCAATCCCAACTTTTTGGCCGTCGTGGAAACCTCGTTCATAGCCGCAGCCTTTACAGTCTTTATGGCAAACATACTTGCCGTATCTCGATCGGCAATCGTATGACTTATCAACCATTGGGTCACCCTCTCCTCCACAATCGGGTTAGCTGGGCCGGCCGAATGTGTCTCGGCTGTCTTAGCCTTCCTCAGTTCATGCTTAGCTTTCTCCGAGCGAGCTTCTACATTCCAAATGCGTTCATCCTTCTGCTCTATCTCCAGCTGCAGCAGCACGTAGACACATACCGACTTCATAGGCGGTAAACAACCCTTTCACCGCTCCACGGATTCCTTCCTAAAACACTTCGAAGTCCCGCCGGACCATCGACTGCTGGACTTCTGGTGGAAAAATCTGTCGAGCGAACTCGACTGCCACACCTGGGTCGTGCACAATTGAATCCACTTCTGTCATCGGTTTGTTTCCCACAAAAACTGCAAAACTCAACGGGTGCGGTGACGCACCGGCTTTTCCCCTCGAGCGCGGTTGAAGGGAGTTTGCCCCGTTGCTGTTTTTCCCTTCTGGGTGACCTACTTCGATGACGTGGGGACTGGTGCCTCTCTCGCTCCCTCGACGTCCTATTGCCCGTGCCATAAGCTCGCCACTTCGATTCATCTCTGCGTCCAGATCAGCCAATGTCCTCCCCTCTCCTTTGCTGTTGAAGAATAGTTTGTTTGACATTCACAGTTATCTAGCCTTCCTCAATCGACTGGGGTAAGTCAAGTTTAAACACACTAATGGGACCTACGCGCATGAAGCACTCACCCCATTTATTCCCTAAGAGTGCAGCACCTACGAGGCGATCTCATTAATTCTTACCCTTCAGGAGCCTAGCGCCGATTGAATCATGTGCCCCGGCCATTCCATGAGCCACCGGTATTCGGCATTCCAATTCATGAACCAGCTAGGGCAAGGGCAGGTTCATCAATCTAATCGACTTAAGTGCCCCAGCCACTCCATGAGAAACCGATATTCGGTGTTCCAGTTCATGAACCGGCCAGGGCAAGGGCAGATTCATCAATCTAATCGGCTTAAGTGCCCCAGCCGCTCCATGAATAGATTTATCAGTACAATATTCATGAGCTCATTTTATTCAGCGTTCCAGTTCATGAACCAGCTGGGGCAAGGATAGATTCGTCAATCTAATCGGCTTAGGTGCCCCAGCCACTCCATGAGAAACCAATATTCGGCGTTCCAGTTTATGAACCAGCCAGAGCAAGGGCAGATTCATCAATCTAATCGGCTTAAGTGCCACAGCCATTTCAGGAGCTCATTTTATTCGGCATTCCAGTCCATAAACCAGCCATGGCAAGGGCAGATTCATCAATCTAATCGGCTTAAGTGCCCCAGCCACTCCATGAGCCACCAGTATTCGTCATTCAAGTTCATGAACCAACCAGGGCAAGGGCAGATTCACCAATCTAATCGGCTTAAGTGCCCCAGCCGCTCCATGAATAGATTTATTAGTACAATATTCATGAGCTCATTTTATTCGGCGTCTCAATTCCTGAACTAGCTGGGGCAAGGGCAGATTCATCAACCTAATCGGCTTAGGTGCCCCAGCCACTCCATGAGCCACCGCTATTCGGCGTTTTAGTTCATGAACTAGCCAGTTCAAGGGAAAATTCATTAATACTTATGTCGTCTCACTTAGTCTTGAATTTTGATGCTCCTTTACAAATTGGTGACTGCTGATTCTTTTAATTATTCACGCGTAGAACAAACAGAAGACCATAAGAAATTGTCATTAATGAACTAAAAAGACAAACAGTATATGCAATAAACTCGAAAGCATAGAAAATTTTCATTAATAAATTGGGCGCTAATAGCAGCCATTTTACACATGCAAATCAGCTTACATCCAAAGAGATGAAAATCTACTAACAAAAACCTACAAAAATTGTGCATCTAAGATGCCTACCAAAAACGAAAATATACCTTAATCAATCCTCAGGGTCAGACGCCAGCGGCTCAACGTCCACCTGCTCGTATGGAATTAGCTGTGCCAATGTCACATTCGCAGCAGCGAGGGCTTTGACCCAGTTGTGTTTGAAGCTCCGATTCTCGAACTTCGGCACTTCTTATGCGTAGCTTTCCAAGGCGGCCTTGTAACAACGCCCGCGGGGACCTCGCTACAGCTCGGACTCTCGTTTGTTTGTGAAGTTGCGGTTCCAAATCTGAACCAAAGAGTCCAACTCTGGCAAATCGTTTTGAAGAAAAACAGATTTTTTGAAAAGTAGTGCCAAACATGGACTGCTTTGCCAGATTACAGAGTCGCCACCTAAATATTTTAAAATGGGAAATTTAGGAAACCCTGACTCGGTGCCGAAGGCCACGTGTCCGTCATCACCAAATGTCTCGGCTCGGGAGCTTGGGTACGATCGGGGAAGGTCAGCTATGAGCACCCCCTTTCGCCCGGTCCGAAGACCGGCCTCTACTAACCGTGATATCCGATTTTGAAAACATTACATGCTCTTATTCCAATTATTAGCCTAGAATTACTATGTTATGCGCACAACAAACAAGTATAGACTAGGTTGCCTAATTTAGAAATAATCATTGCATATCCGTTTGTTTTGAAAGCGTTTCGGGTTTTGCTACTCGCAAGTAGGCTAAAATACGGATTTCAATTAGTTATTCCAACTCAAGCAATCCAACCTCCACCCACAGGCATTCCAACAGTTTAACACACATAAGCACTTAGCCGCATGGTAAGCATACTGTCATGGCAACATTCGCACGCATGTGGTATGCTAAAGCGTAAAATACTTACATCGTACTCCATGCCAAAACAAGAAACTAGTTAGCAGACATGCATGTCCCTAGATCATGTTAAGTGGCTAATGCAACACAGGCAAGGATGCAATTTAGAGTAGGCTCGGCTAACCCTAAAATGGCACATGAAATGCTACAACTATCACGTATTCAAGTCAGATTTGAAATACAATGCAGTTTGTATGATGTACCGAGCCCGCTGCATGTCAACAAATGCATGGATGCACGCATGCATTGCATAAGGTATGCTAATTTTAAATATGCCCTAATCTACCATCATAAGAAGGTAAATAAAAGGGAAGAAAGACGTGGGGTTGGAAGACATACACACACTCACGCACACTTATTACACAATTGCGCCCTCGCTCAGAGGGACCAAAAGAATATACTGGCCAAATAACAAATCAACTATCCTAGCTAATTAATTATTACAGACCCTTAATTAAGAAAATAAATGCAGAAAGGGGGTGGCCGCAGCCCTGCCTCGGGATGCGTGAATGATGCATGCTTGACCCGTCTCGCCCAGAAACTCGCTGCCATAGCACTGTTGCCTCTGTTTACACTGCCCTGCTCCTCTGAAAATTGCCAAAGTCTCAGGATTGCTTCTTTGAGTTCTGTGGGACACCACCGGCAGAGGGGGGGACACCACCGGCCAAAGGGGATGATCACCGGCTACATTTTGATCTATCGGCTACAAATTCCTGGCCGGTCGGCACTTTATTTAGCCGACCGGCCAAAACTTGCTGCAGAACCTGCAATTGACAGCAGCAGAGGGCAAGCAGTGTATGGCATGGAATTTTCAGGCAAATGTATGCACGGACACCCTCCCTATCATGCAATGGACTCAAGGGAGCATGACCCTTGACCCTCGGGCCACCAATCGCGCATTTCCATACATGATGGCCAAAGAGTCAAGTGTGCATTTTAATATCAAATGTAATGCACACAAAACACACAAGGGACCCAACCTCAATCATGGTTGATCAAGAGGCAAGGCAATGCACAACAATGCATATGCAACCTAAGCATGCAAGCTAACATACAAACATGCAATGCAACTACATGGCATACACAACGCTAACAACATAACATGCACAACGCATTGTAACATGGCATACACAATGCAAGATGGGCTTACACCAATACAAGTGAACCTCAGCCACACTCACATAGGAGGCCATGGATGGAAATGAAGTGCCTCGAAATGCGTGCACACGGGCACGCAAACCGAGGCAATGGTATTAAGGCATGAAATGACATAGAAAATGATATGCAAACATGCCAAAGGAATTTCGGCAATGAAATATGGGGGAAAACAGTCCCGAAAGATGGCGAAATGACACCAAATGCAAGGAATGGTCCCGAAATGCGAATTTAGGCACCCGAAATGGCCCATAGCTATGCGATGCATGCACAATATGGACATGGAATGAAAATACAGTAGCAAGGCAGCCCCAAGACAAGCATTTTTCAGTCTAAAACATGGCCAAGCAACAAGCATAGATAGGGCAACAATAGCATGCAAAAATAGGGGCCAAAGAGAGGTTATGAAGCAAGTCATACATGAAGGTCCCCAACAGTGTTGAGCCCTTCTTCAATGTTGAAGAAGGGCTCAAAATAAGCCTCTTTGTAGTTTACATCGAAGCTCAAAAATACATGCAACTATGGCTTAGATATGAACCAAGAAAATGCTAGTTTTGGGGAAAAGTGTGCTTACCCTTGTAGACCAACAAACCAGCACCTCTTGGACCAAGTTTTGGTGCTCCTAAGCTCTGCAAATGACCTCCCAAATTCTGGAAATGGAAGTGGTGGTGTTGTGCTATGGGTTGGTGAAGGAATGGCCCAAGAACAAGGGTGTTTGGAGGTTGAATGAGAGAGATATAGTGAGAGATGGAGGGATATATGTATCTATATCAGATATGTATCTATATCTCTGGTTTTTTGCGTAAGAATCTCTAACCCTAGACAAAGGAGAAGGAAGGCTCTTATATAAGGCAAGAAAAGCACTTAACTTACAAGCTAAGTAAAGGGAAAGGGTCAAAGGGGCCAAAGGGGGGGGTGCAAGGCTTCTAGAGGAAGCTAATACAGCTGGCCAAGCTTCTCCAAGAAGCTTGGCCAAAGGTTCAAGCTCCTAGAAGAGAGAGGGGGTCAAAGGAACCAAAAGGGTGCAAAATAGCCACATATATGCACGTGGAGCTGGTTCTGTGCATCCCAGCTGGCACAGCTGGCATGCACCATGCCTGGGAGGGTCAAAAGGGTCAGGTCGGCCATAAAAGAGGTCATCGGCACAATATATTGCCGGTCGGCACAATATAGTGCCGACCTGCACTTTATTCTGGCCGGTCGGACAAATAGAGTGCCGATGGGTGGCCGGTGAGGTCAAAAAGTGCCGGTGGATGGCCAGATTGAAGCCCCGGAAGTTAGCTTTCCAATGGCGCAAACCTTGCATCAAAATTCCTCCTGTGCAAAAAGTTATGCCCTTTTCCGTGAAGCCGCGCAGACTCGATCCAACCGGGATAATGCCCAGCTTCAACCCATCATATCTCCTCCACCGGACTTGGCTCTAGGAGATTCTTGAACCAAAAATGAAGCCCCGGAAGTCTTCTTTCCAATGGTAGTGGCCTCATAGCTAAATTCCAAGTATGCAGTTGAATAAGCCTGATTCAGCGAGAGCCGCTCGACTTTCTTCTACCCAGATTCATGGCGAACTTCTTCTCCAACCTATTTTCTCCCCTCCTCTCCTCTTTTCTTCAACTCCAAACCCCTAAACAAAGTGTTTTGAAGGGTTTGCCTCTCTCCTTGTCGAAGAAACTGAACCTGTGCCCTGCACATCTCTCAACACCGAGCAAACCATCAGTAATGCCCAAGTCTTGAGGGCGGTCAAAAACGGGGTGTCTACAGGCCTCCTTTCCAGCTTCAAACGCTTTGGAAGTCTCGGAGTCAGCTATTTCCTTTGCCTTCTTCAATTCTTCCAAGTTGACTTCCTGCTTGGCGATTGCCTCCTGGGCTAACTTAAACGCATCCTCGCTTGCCTTTGCCTTTTCCTCGGCTGCAAGCCTTAATTGATCGGAATTTCTAGCTCGCTCGGCCTCAAAGTCGGCTCTCGCTCGCTTCTCCGCCGCTTGCGCTGCCTCATAATCGGCCCTTTGAGAGGCCGCCACAACCTTGTTCTTTTCATTATCAATTTCGGCTTTCAAGAGGCTGATCTATTCTATGGCGTCATGTTGACGGCGGCCGATCTCAGTTATCCTGCCCACCGCTACGAAACAAGGAATTAGAGTTACAGGAAACAAATAATAACAAAAATATTTATAAATATATCTATAATTAGACGAAAGACTGCAGATAAGACAAGTAACGTACCGATAAGGCCGATTGAGCGGCCAAAGCAATTAGCATTAAATCTGGCTCCGTGCGAAACACGGCTCTGTCGACCGGCAGGGATATTGAGGAGGCCATGCTCAAGGCCACAGCCGGGTCCCTTAAAGCCGACGAATCAAAGGCAATCGACATATTTCTTATCCTTGGTTGAATCGTGAACGGAAGAACCAAGTCCGATTCCTCAACGCGCGGCCGCTTATCGCTTTGGTCCTCGTCGTGCACGGCCTCTTGCTCGGCGGGGCGCTTTTCTCCCATTCGCTCAACCTCGTCGGCCCGCCCCACCTGCTCCATCTCGGCCGTTTCAGGCTGAGCCGTTTCTTCCGCAATAACAGGCGGAGTAGACTCAACGACCGTGGCAGGTGGAGTTTCCGATCGTACGGCCTCGGTTCTCCGCCTAGCGGCCATCTTCTCGGCGTTTTTCTTCCGCGCAAGTTGCGAAAGTGATTCCCCAGCCATATCCTCAGGGTAAGCACCGGGAAGGTCTCCTAAGTTCTTAAAAATGTCTTCAAAGAAGACGTCCCCTCGGCCTGATGTGGATGAAAGGTCGGACAAATTCAGCCCAGCTTCCTCAAATGCCGAGTTAAGGGCTTCGTCTACCTCGGCTTCCAACTTATTCAGGTCCTCGGCGATCTGATCGGCTACTTGTTCTTCCACGTGTTCCGAATAAGAGGCTTCTAAACCAATCTCCTTTAGGCTTTTGAAGCTGGGGAAGATAAGGGCTGTAAGATGATCTTCGCCTGTCGGAATTGGAATATGGTCTGCCGCTGAAAATGTTGCATAGGTCGGTGCGTATCGCAAAAGAATATGAGCCTCCCTTCCTTGTTTTTGAAGATTTGGACGGCCAACGAACTGCAGAGCGATTTTGGCTCTGTTTGGAACCGTTTTCAAAATATTTTTCCACTTGCTAGTTTGAGTATGATGTTTGGATAGAGTTGTGAAATTAATTTTCCACAACTCTGCAAAAAGCTCTATTTACTCTGTCAAATAGAGCGCGATTTTCAATTTTTTTTTTTTTTGGAAATTTGGCCTAACCGGTCGTCCGGCCGGTTGACCGGAACAGTGAATTTTTTTTTTTTTTGCAATCGATATGTTAATTTTTATATATTCAAAAAAAATATTTTCTGAATTTTAAAAAAAAAATTATGTGCTTTAAAATAATTTTGAGTTGTATGTTTGGTTATAAGTTGTAAATTTTTGTATCAAATATCAAATGTCACATCAAGAATTCCCTACTCAATTCAAAACTATTTTCAAAACTCTTTACCAAACAAATTTTTCACACTCAAATCATAATTCCAACCTCACAAACTCAAAATTCAACACATACTCTCAAATCATAATTACAAAACTCTACCAAACGCAACCTTTAATTTTCGCAAGTACAGCGTCTTCGGCTGAAACCAACACTTTCTTCAAATCGTTCCCTGTACAAACAAAATGGTAAGTACATGGAAGGAGAGCCGAATACATATATAGAAATAGAAGAAACTAGAGTGAGCTATACGGCCACCTAGATCGCCTTTTCGCCTTGGCACGGGATCTAGGCGATCTTCACCCTCGCCGAATTCCCAGTTGCCTCGAGCAACGACCATCACGTCATCAACACGCTTGCCAGAGCTGGCAAGCATGGTCACTAAATGATGGTCGGTGTCCTTGGCCCTAAGAAAATAGCGTCCCAGCCGGCCAGTAGACTTGGCTAAGGCATAGCAATGCCGAATTGCAGGTATGCCTAGGTTAATCCTAAGACGACGGTTCAACTCTATAATCCCCATTATGATGTGGAAAAAATTCACGTTAGGCTGGGAAGGAATTAGGCCCCAATGTCGAAGGACGGCCCTTAAAAATGGATGAAGGGGAAAACGGACTCCGCCCTCAGCAATCGATAGGAGAGGAAAGATGATTGTGCTCTCATCGGTCCTCTGCATATCAATTGTGCTGTCTGCCACGAGTGACAGATGGACGTCGTCAGGGATGGAATAATGGCATCGGAAGCCGGAAATTCGATCCGCAGAAAGGAGCTCTTTAAAATTTTTTGCCATCATAGCCAGCCTAAGGATTATGCAAAACTAAAAGTAAACAAGGAAATGGTATTGGGAGTGAAAGAGAAGAGAACTTCCAGGAAGCAAAAGGAATAATGAGAGACAGGAGGAAGTTGCAGAGGTCGCGAAGTGGAGGAGTTATACTAGAAGGCGAGCCAAAAACTTTGAGTATTCAAAATATACATTCGAAGAGACAAAGTTTTAAACCACATTAAATGGAGGAAGCGTACGAAGAGGCGGGAACTTGTAATGATGACCAGGAAACGTGTGCGCTCTGACACGCTTTGGAATGAGGTTAACCGCCGAATTTTTGACTTTTCAAGCTCGAAACCAAACACGCAGACTAAATAGTGTTAGTGGGGAGTTTGGGGGGCAATTGTGGGAGCCGAATAATAGGAGACGCAGATGGGCCGAGTACACATTTGGCTAATCGGTATATATTATACTCGCTCCCGTTTCATACGTTTTGGATGCCGAATAACTTAATTGGCCATAAAGATCAATTGAGCGAGGGGCTGATTGAAAGTTGGAATACGGCAAAAGAGGGGAGCCGAGTGAACAATCACATGACGGGTCAAAAGTGGGCCCTACCCTGAGGACCAGGAGCGTATATAAATAGAAGAACAACAACCAAAGAGAGGTATGTGAGAATTAGTACGTTTTACTTAAGATATAAGTAACAAAGAGAGCATACACTGACTTGTCGTTGGAGTGCTAATTCCAGCACCCCAGACCGGAGTGTTCATTCCTTTTCAGGTTTTTAGCTGAAGATCTCGAGCGTCCCATTCAATCCAAGGAGTATTTCCAAACCACTTCTCCACAATGTTTTAGAAATGTGAATTGTATATTCAGTATTGAAAACTTGTTTATTAAGCTGATAAGAATGAATGAAGAGAGATTGTAGGCCAATCAGTGGCCACAACAATAGGGCGTACCCAAGGGGTCTTAACCAGCACCCATCCTTGGATGGGCCACTAGATGTCAGGAATCTGTCTAGGGGCAATAGACCTTTATATGAAAACAGGCCACCAAATTACTACAAGATGGCCAGTAAGCTTGTAAATAAGCCTGAGCTTGGCTTAAAACAGGGAACCAAGGCCAATGATTTTAACGTTTGATTTAAATTTTCTAGGACAAAATTCCTTAAAGATGGGAGGTTATAGCGTTCCTAGTTTAGACTCGACCCGTTGATATTTTGAATTTGGGTTTCATTTGTCTTATTTAGATACTCATACCGTGTTTTTCCTTATTTCTCATTGAGTTTGAGTATTAGAGTGTCTTGGTTGTGTTTGGAACATGTTGGTTGCTTGTTAGTTCAAACTGTTGTTGTCCAGAATTTTGCCTCTTCGCTTGAGCAAAGGTTCTTGCGCTTGAGCAAGTTTTGTGAGCTCCCAGTACTTTTGCAGGCTTACAGAGATACTGGAGAGGTAGTGTTCTTTGCTCGAGCAAGCCTTCTTGCGATTCAACGACGGTCTTCTGTATTTAAATCTTCTAGGAGAGTGTATTCTACGCTCATGCGAAGCTTCTTGCACTCGAGCAGAACAACTTATTATGTCTGGTCGCTCGAACGACAATTCTTGTGCTCGAGTGAACTGTGCGTATATCAGTTCGTAAAAATGTCATTTTACATCATTTTTTCATATCTCTTTCTCTCTCTCTAAACTTTCTAAAAACCCTAAGTTAAGACCCTCTCTCTTTAAAACTCACATTCTCTTTTCTAAAACACTTGGATCCATTGATTTCTTCACCCTACTTCCTTTGAGAAAAATGTAGAGCTCACTTAGAGCTTCATTTTCATCCAAGCAAAGTTGGATTTCAGCTTCCTTGAGGTTTCTTCATTCTTTCTTTGGTCTTCTAGCTTCGAGGTAGGGATTCTCTACACTCTTTTATGATTTTTAACTTAGCTATTTGTTTTTATAAAACAATCTTGTGATTTTTGAGGATTTTGAACAAACCTAGGGTTTTGGTTTAAAATCAAAAGAGAGGTTTTCAAATGGTTGTAACGACCCAACCCTTCACATGTCATCGATATTGTTCACTTTGGGCCACGCCCGCACGGATTTGTTCTTTCCAGTGGGTCACTCATCCCAGAACTACTCCAATTTAAGCACGTTTAACTGGGGATTCTGCTTAGGATTTCACCACCTGGGAAAAGGCATCGATACTATATAAGGGTCTAGGTTTTTTACTTTTATAGCCCAGTAACTCCCCTTTCATTCCCAATGTAGGACACTGGGACCTCACTATCCATCCTCCTTAGGGTTGCATGTCCCCACATAGTAGCCTGCCAGTTCACAAGCCCACCCACTTGCACCGAGAGGCACTAGGGACTTACACTCGGTACTCTGGAGAGTCGACTTTGATACCATTTTTAACACCCCTACCCTTCACATGTCATCGATATTGTCCGCTTTGGGCCACGCCCGCACGGATTTGTTCTTTCTAGTAGGTCACCCATCCCATAACTATTCCAGCCTAAGCACACTTAACTGGGGAGTTTTGCTAGGGATTTCACCACCTAGAAAAAGGCCTTGATACTATATAAGGGTCCAGGCTTTTACTTTTATAGCTCAGGAACTTCTCCTCCATTCCCGATGTGGGACATAGGGACCTTACAATAGTTGTATAGAAAATGATTGTGGAAGTGAAAATGAGGTTGAGTGGTGATAAAATTGTTGATTTTGATACTTGGATTGGATTTTGGAAGAAAAGGGGTTTTGACCTAAATGTTTCAAATATTTATTTTGAATAAATAAATGGAATTAATGTTGGGAATGTGAAATTAGATAAATATTGATATAGATGGTGGAGTTTGATATGTATTATCACTCACCTTGAAATTTGGAAAGTTTATCTATATTAGAGATTTTATATATCTGTTTAGAAATATTTGTTTTGGACTATTGGTGGAGGATAGTTATGATTGCTGCAGAAATAGCATGAGGATTAGGTGAATTGAAACTAATTTCTTATCTTTGTGCATTGAACATTGTTGCTCATTTAATATATTGTGTTAGATTATTTTTACTAGGTTTTGGCTCACCGAATATGGGAAAAACCATTTTCAGGTATTGGTGAGATGTCTCCACCAAGGACTTAGCTTAAGAGGACTGTGGAGCTGGACGCTCAATTTTGTTGTTTTGTATTTAATGTTTGTACAAATCTAGGGCTTTATATGTATTGAGCTTAAGACTCACTTTCGATATAACCAATCATTGTCTTGGAAAGTTGTAGCCTTCAGGGTATTTCCATTATCTATTTAACTTCTACTTCTTATTTTGTTGTTGTCACATGCTATAGATTCAGGGTTAGGACTTATGAATGTATATTCGCATGTGCCACCTTTTTTGTACAACTGAGTTGTATGAAATGGAAGGATATCGTACTCTGATTTATGTTATTATTTAATTATCGTTACAGTTGGTTTAATTATAATTATTTCGGGGCGTTACAATGAAACGTATCAAAATTGCACAATAAGTACTACAACATTGTCAAACAACGAGAGTATTAATATATATGTAGGGGTTCAAAATGATGCATAATGCAGAAATAACACAAGATAAAGTTAGCAAACACGTACGAGTCTAGTTCTTGTTGGGGAGATTTGACAACTGCCTCAAGCGTATAGTCAAAATCTTTGGCTACAGTGACATCGGCCAATGGACCCCCTTCCAACAAACGTTTCGTGCAGTCAACCACTCATTGTTTCTGTAAATAATGAGTTCTGTAAGTTGGCGACATTGGTAAATAACAAATAATTTAAAAAGTTATATTTACCAACCAGCCACCTAGTACCATTTTCAATGCTTCTGTGAAATGATCATCTCGACTGCCTTTCTGTTGTCTCATTGAATTGTAATGATTCCATGTCCCGCATTCTAAATCATAAACCATGATCGTCCAATGGTTTGAGTAGTATATTGGGAAATGTATGTATCTGCTTCCTCGGGAAGCGTTAAATTGGACTTTCAGATATCGGTCTTTGGATGTCGAACTTGAGTTCCGCATCATGTCCTGCACATGTACATAACGTCTAGTGCAGTGGCATTTACAATATGTACATGTCATAAATGGGAATTGGAAGGGTTGTGTTACCGTACCGAACATATATTGCTATAGAAGTATGATCGGTTTGGATATTTAGTTTTCATAGCTACCCTCTTCTGCATATCCATGAGTATATCGGCATATACATCAATTACCTAATGGCCAAAATAATATGTAATTGGTTAGTGGTAACAAATAACACAATTTCAAGGATGAAATCTAGTGGTGAATAGTGCGATATTTAAATGTATGACACTTACACTCCCGTTGATGCCCTATTGTTGTACCAAAGCCTATACGTCCATGAAATGTACGTGGATGCCACTCCCTTCCTTGCCCCATATTATAGCTCTATAATAACGGGAAATCACATAAAACAATTCAATACTATTAATTGTTGTTTGTAAAAAACATATGATACATCTTGGAACTAGGACCTCACCCGTCACCCTCGAAACTATATACGTCCTCCAGTCGTTTCTGTTCATCTTGACTTAGCATTTTCCACACAACGTGTCGGTTGTTCATTTTGAAACCCGCCCACATCTTCTTCAATGTTCCGTCCTCATTAATGTCAACCATATCCCCAACAACATCCACATTTCCCTTACTCATATTCAGTTGGTGCTTCGCACATCCAATTACACGAGGTAGTCGTAATCTGGTAACCTCCTTTCTCATCTCGCTTTCTCCTTCACACGTTTAACTAAAGAGGTCATTTTTGGGCTGACTATGTTCTCAAAGCAAAATTGAGGGTATATAATTTCCACACATTCCTTGAAGCCGGCATTGACTGTCACAATGGGCCCTTTAAGGTTTGTCTTCATGTTAGTTGAGGCTGCACCTTTTACATTCATATCATTGCAATTGACTCCATCACAGACAGACAGCTCCCTACACAACATATTCTGTTGTGCCCCCAGCAGATAGGTTGGAGTTCATGTTGGCCAACGTATAATGTCACAAACTACTGTTATGTTCCAATTGTTCAGGCCCACATTTTATGCTAACAGGACGGTCAGATGTTGTATTCATGCTCAGTGTTGAATTCATTACTGTCTGAGTGACTTCATGCGCCTCATGGTCATCTATTTGGTCTTCTAATCTAACGATGCTTTCTTTTAACGCATTAATAACCCCGGACAGACGTTCTATTTCAGCGTCTTTTGAATGTAACACACTGTCGAAACCCATGAACATGTTCGTGCATTGCACACTGATCATCCATTCCATAGCGCTCACTCTCCCTTCCAGCTCTTGTACATGTTCGGTTTTTTTTCTCTATTCGGTCTCGAGCTCCTTAATCCTAAGCATTGCTTTTCTCAGTCCCTCCTCCAGTGTTTCCACTTTGTTACCATTACCATCCTCCACAGGTGTGCTGGACAGATCAAGCAGGTCGAGAAACAAGTTTGGCACTGCTTCACTCGCAGTGAGAATGTTAACTTTAGTCCTGTCAGCCCCTCGTGCAGAGTTGGTATTTGCGCTTGTGGTTCCTGAATCTAGTTCACTCTCAATGTAACCACCATTTGGGGAATCCAATTTCCAACAATCCAAACTTGGTTCGACGTGTTCCATATCAACACCATCATGTACATTATCGTTCCACACCACCCTTTCGGGGGCAACATCAAAAACCTCTATTGTGTCGACATTCCCATTATCGTTTGCCCTCTTTTCCACCCCCGTCGCATTGGTGTTCAGCTGATAACGCTCAAGTATCGTCCCTGACAAATTTTCAAATTTCACCTGCGACAAAACACAGAACGTCACCTATATGCACCGGGCCAAAAACTAATTGACTATAACATAATTGTTTATTCGTCAAACCTCGAAAACACTATCCAATAATTTCATCCTACTGATTAGTCTACTAACATTCAATTACAAAACAATGGAAAAAGTTTAGGCCGCTTAGATTCGATTAGGTTGGTATGTTCGCAAATGAAGAATTAGGAGGAAAAAAAATGGTGGACCAAATCATTGCATACATCAGCAACCAGTACTGCATTGTGCACACACAAATATTTAAATGTACATAACATTTGTTGAACAACTTAATAGCAATGCGACCATGCAACCAGTCACCTTTTCTGGCCTGTTGTGAGAATCATTTAGCGACCCAATCAGTGTATTCCGAATTGCAACTGTCTAGTCATAAAGCTGTAGTGTATCAAGTTTGTCGATAACTCGGACGTAAGCCCACCCAATGGACTCCCCAGTATTTCCAAATAAAAGCTTCGCACAGATGTACAAGCATAACAGCTTCGCAACATCTTCCTCGTCAACTGTGGTGGCCCCCATAATGCCTCCAGCAGTAGATCTTTGATAGCTTTGGAGGATATCCGTCTGATGTTCCGACAACATTGCTGAATAAAATTCGATGGGAGCTTCAACCCGTAGTTCAAGTCCAAGTTTTGCCGCCCACATTGTATCACAAAAATGAGTCTTATATCACTATTGCGTAGTGGTATGCCCGACCCCCCAATATAAAACTTCTCGTCTAATGGATTGTACTTTTGAATAATTCGGTACACCATCTCATCACATTTCTTATACGTTTTCTCCGTTAGGTGGTACGTTCGTATGGAGTCGATCATTAGCCAAAATGGCATTTTCTGCAAATAGCGTATGTGCCCTTCACCCAGCTCAATTTCAACAACTGTTTTAATGACCCCAACCATATTTGAGCAGTACATTAGCTTTGATGGATTGACAACAGTTTTTTCCACAACAGCAGTACCTATTTTTTTCTTCTTGAATGGCAGCTTGCTTGTTGTTACACTGCCAATTTGGTCGACGTTGATTGAAGGAAGCTCGACTCACGCATATTTCTACATGTACTCTGTCGCGTTGGTTTTCGACGCAAATGACCTGTCACATTTAGAACCAATTTAGTACAAATTTCTTCCTAACTCCAGTATCAAACCATTAACAAATCCATCTGTGCAACTACTGTGTCCAATTGTAATAACAATCTTAAACGGCATAACACATTTCAATGTCACCAAACATTAGGTACAAATAATGCCAAATAAAAAATGTAGTACACATAAATTATTCAATGTCACTTCATTTGTTTTTTTCAGTTCAGTTAACAAACTAACATTAACCTAATGTGTACGAACAAAAGTGCCACATTCACATGCTCAACGCAACAAGGGCGCAAGGATGTGTAAGACATATATGATTTGTTAACATATCACATGGAAAAATAGCATTACACAACAATCAATCATCATACAATAAAAATCACACAACATAATGGCTACAAAATAACCCCCCCCCCACGCTTATATAGGGTCAAGAGACATCCTTCTGAATGTTTTATTTCCGATGTGCAAATTATCATCTACACGCTAACATTCAATGTCACATAGGCTACATACCACCACAACCAACAATGATTTGTTGGCTACGCAATACAAAGTAATACACTATAACAGTCTCAAATCAAACACCTATAAAAACATACCAAAACTTCAAAATAAAAAATAAGAATACATACACACATCGACAGGGGTAACTTTCTACCGCGCACCACACCTTTTGGTCATCTATCACACAACACATCATAACGTCACACGTTCAGCCAAAGCTTCACACATCATTCTAACATACAACATACTGCATGCATAACCACCCCGATAAACCTAAAAGAACATTTACACATTAGGCACTACCACAATCAACTAACGCATTAATGCCAATGTACAAAAACTAGTTACGACATGTCAACATTTACAATAAACACAAAAACAAAACAGGGGCCACTATGCCCCGTAAAACCACCTACACATACAAAACATTATATCCACATCTATACTGTAGAGTTCAATGTAGATTTCAGCTATTTCACTTGGATCCAGTAACATTACACACATCAATGTCAACAAATAGTCACTTGTTCAATACCACACCAAGCCTAGGTCCAATAATCATGTAACATCACATCACAAACACTACACACATCAACACAAGATTGCATACTAACCGACACCGACAAACCAGCAACCACACAACCCACTGGACATTTCTAACAATGGGGACATCCAATACCAATCACATATCACACATACATCGCAAAAAACATTTCTAATATCACACAATTTTGACAAACCCATAACCTTAATATAACAAACCCTAACATTACAATTACCAACACCGATTACATACAAAACAAACATCACTAACCTTCCCACCTCGTCGTAATCTTCTATACAACTAGCTTAACCGTACACCTTCAACGTCTGCTGGTGTCTGTCAGAATTCCTCGTTCGACCATTACCAACACCGATTACATACAACAAACATCACTAACCTTCCCGCCTCGTCGTCATCTTCTATACAACTAGCTTAACCGTACACCTTCAACGTCTGCTGGTGTCCATCAGAATTCCTCGTCCGACCAATGTAAGGTTTCACTCTCGAAAAGTGATTGCATTGGATGACTACTAACAGCCCCAATCTCTCATCAACATCATATGATTGAAACTAGTTATGTAGAAACTAGTAATTCAACATTACAAAACAAAATCTTTCCATTCCTAATAGCGTGGGATTCGTTTGCAGAGGGAAACGATAAAAGTCTATAGTGAGCTTGGTGCAAATGTGTAATTTCACCTTACGACGAAATCCCACATTAACCCCTGAGGTTAGTCAAACATGTGCTGGTAGTCCATTCTTTGGTGTAGTTTCATTTATGATGGGACCTTTGGGTCCATAAAAATAAAAGTTAGGACTAAATAGTTCACAAGATGGGATTTTGGGATTTATTTGCTCTTCTCCCTAACTTTTTTAGTTGAATAGATAGTTATGATTGGAAAAAAAAAAAAAAAAAACAGATTATTTGATAGGTATATATATATATGGGGAAAATTCATTTTACTTTGGGGTGTTTTGAGAAGATAGTTAAAAATTGACTTTTTGATTTTTTTGAAAAAACGTCTAAAAAATGTGAGAGATAATGTGACCCAAAATGAATTAAAAGTTGAGAAGTGGCTTTTAACCCACTTCCTAAAATAGGCCTCTCTTGTGGTTTAAATCTAGAACACATTATATTCAAACACAGTCAAAAAGTCCTACGCGATTTTGGACTAAAGTACAATCGTCAACACCGTTAACTATAGATGTGAAATGACTGTAATACTCTCAAACTCTTTATATTTTTTATTTTATTCCATTTCTTCTGTCATACACATAAGTTATAATGTCTAATATTAATTCAATTAAATCACAAATAATTATGAATATTTAATTATTTATTATAATTCTAAACAATTTATTCTAATTTTAATTTAATTATATTTTAGATCACAATTAATCCTAGATATTTAATTGCTTACTGTAGTTCCTAATTTTTTAATCTAATTTTAATTTAATTATACTTTTAAATCAATTCTTAATTATTATTTAATTATATTTTGATTTATTTTATTTTAATTAACATATTAATCTAATTTTAGGTTTGGAGAAAGTGGGAATAAAATTGTTTTTTGTTATATTAATTTTTAAATATAATTAACGACTACAAAAATTGAATCTATCTGTACAGCGGCTTTGATCGAATCTATCTAATCAAAAATAAATGGTACTCATGTATTTAATTAGATATATATTCATGTATGTGGAAGATGTTGATGAGAAAATTAAGGCTCAGATTTGTGTTTGGATTAAACAAGAGAAAGTATTTCCCACCATGGTTGCAACAACAGTTGTCCCTTGAGAGAGGGCTTTCAATGTTGCCCCGCCATTGAAATAAGCAAAGATTCTCTATCATTTGAATGAACTCAAACGAGAAATATTATCATCACAGCCTCTTATATATATCTATATAGCTATCTATCTATATCATCATCATTAGGAGATCCAGCGATCAATGGTGGATCTTTCAAACTCATGGACCTCCACAACAATTTCAAAAGCTACATTTTAAAACCAGTAACAATTTGGCATGAAGCAAAGACAAATAGAAAAAGATCTTCTCAATTGTTATATATGCTCGAAGAGAAGCATTATGGAAACACCCATATAAACCCTAACCAAGAAATCTGTCGCCGTCAACAGTGGAAAGCTCAGTCAGTGGCCAGAATAGCTACCAATGAGGAGCTGAGAAAAGGAGCAGTAGTAGGAGTTCAGATCTCTTCTAGTTCGCTAGAGAAGTCGATGGAGTCCGACAGGAACAGAGCATCGGCCGAGACGACGTGAGTAGAGAGATAACTCCATTCTGTCCCCGTGGCTAGAAGATCTAAGATCTGAGAGAAGATTGGAGGTGGTGCGACAGTGGAGACTTCTTCCAGCAGCGACAGAGGGACAGAGGGGTGAGTGAGGATGAACCATTGCCATTGACTTATGTTGTGCTTGGTTGGAGGATTTGGGAAGGTATTTAAAAATGAAAAGAAAAAGGGAAAAGGTATGTGAAATTAGGTGAAATGTAGGTGTATTTTATTTAAATTTCACCAACATTTTCCTTTTTCCTTTCCAAATCCCTTTCCAAATTCTCCAACCAAACACAACGTTATGATTTGTACAAGCAGAGAGAGAATGAAACAAGTAGAGAGAGAGAGAGAGAGAAGTTTGAGATTTGTGAGAGGATTGAGAGTAAGTGACGATATATGATATATATATATATATATATGTGTGTGTGTGTGTGTGTATGTGTACTGGTAATTTGGACATCTTGGTATATATATATATTATTTTTTATTTTTTGAAAAAATATTTTTTTTTATTTTTTGAAAAAAAAAATTATTCTTTTTTATTTTTTGAAAAAATATTTTTATTTTTTTAAATATTGACCAAATAATTTGTTATAATTTAGATATATATGGGTGATTCAAAAAATTTTAAAATTTAAAACAAATAATAATAATAATATAATAATAATAATAATAATAATAATAATAATAATAATAATAATAATATTTTTAAAAAATAAAATAATAAGCAAATAAAAATTTAAATACTTTTTAAAAAATAAAATTAAAAATTATTATAAAACTACAAAATAAAATAAAAGAATATTTTTTTTTCAAAAATAAACAATATCTTTTTTTGAAAAGATAAAAAAAATTTAAAAAATTGAAAAAAAAATAAAAAGTACATTTAGATTGCGTATGTAAAAGAAGTAAACAAAATTAACTATAATATTATAAAAAGTTTTGACTACAAGACAAAAAAACAAAAACAAAAACAAAAACAAAAGACCCAAAAAAACTCTTTTGAAAACTAGTTTTAAAAACTCTTAACCAAACAAATTTTTAATTTGTAAATTTCTAAAACTATTTCCAAAATATATAACTTAAAAATTAGTTTCAAAATTCATAACTAAACAAATTTATCAATTTTCAACTCTTTTAAAAAACATATCTTTTAAAATACAACTCAAAATTATTTTCAAAAATTAAATCAAATGGAGCCAATTATATCAAGAACTTCGTTATTGTCATCTACCTAAGTAGGGGAGAATCGAGGATGGCTTTTGCTTTTCTGCTTTCTGCTCTCTGCTGTTCTGCTGCGAGGATGGCTTTTGCTGCATTGTATCTTTGCTGTATGCTGTTTTTGTTTCCAGGTTTTTGTGCCTGGTTTTTGCTGGTCGTTTTTTTGTGTTATGTTGTTTCTCCCCTCTCTTCTTCTCTTGTTTTTCTTTTGTTGGTTCCTCACCAACTAGTGTTTGATACTTCGCTTTAGCTCCAAGCTCCTCTTTATTGATGTAATTTACCATACCTTGTATGTTTTATCAATAAAGACTTTCTTTGCCGATCAATAAAAAAAAAAAAAAAAGTAGGGAGAATCGAGATATTGGGATTCGAACCTCAACCACGATTCAATCTTAATGTATCTCTTCTCCTTCAATAAGCAAACTTGATTTCTTGTGTGAGAAAATGACTGATCATTGAACATTGTAAGTTGCAAAATGAATGACATAAACCATGAACTGAAACCTGTAATCATGGACTTGGGACTGAAGATCTCTTCAACCGGAGTGAGAAAATGTAGTTACTAAAAAGGAAAATTTATATCCTTCAAACAACTAGGTCTCAAAAGGAGGGGAAAAAAATAAAAATAATAACTCATTTTTTCTATTTTTCTTTTTTTCTTCTTCTCTCCCTTGTTGGTATCATTATCTTTATACATATAATTTGATTATAGTTTATTTTAAATTGAAAATTTATGTCAAATTGTTTAGTTCAATTTCTGCTTATAACTTATTAGGCATAAATAACTTAAACTAAAAAACTTGATTATTTAAAAACTAAAATAGGAGTACTTTTAATTTCTATGTCTGATTATCAGTGAAAAATCTAGAAACCTCCTAGATATTGATTTGTGATTATGTATCAATTTTAAGCAGAATATAACAATCCCAATCAAACAATCAAGAGAAAGAGACACAAAGATTTTACGTGGAAAAATCACAATTGGACACCTTCCAATTGTGATCAAAAAACCACGGGCAACAGCCACAAGAACAATCCACTAAGAAGATATAAAGGAATTACACAGGTATCACTCTCAATTATCTAGCGAATTCACAACGCCTAATTGAACCAACCTCTATGTGCCTCTTCCAACCCCATCTTCAGCACGGAATTGTCTTTCTGATGAGCCACTCCGGATTCCCTCCAAAGCTTCAGGCTCGAATTCTTCAGAATTCACAACTGAAGAACAACTCTCTCTTTTGTGTATAACAAACAAACCTTTGATGTACTCTCTTTAAACCATGAGTTGAATACTCAATAAAACATCAAAGAAAAAATCAAAATATCCCCAGATATAAACCTTTAAGAACCAAAAAGAAGATCTGGAGGACTTCAATCAATTACTTAGTTTTGGGAGAAAACCAAGTATTTATAGAGAACCAAAAGTAATCCAAGATTGGGAAGAAAACAAACTCCTTGAGAAATCCGGATTCTGAGGCTCGCTCGAGCGAAGCTTTCCTGGCTCGAGCGAGGAGTGTATTTTTCATGATTTCTACTAGTGCCTTGGCTCGAGCGACGGATCCTTGGCTCGAGCGAGGAATACACTTCTTCAGGTTTTTGTATGGACGCAATCCTTGGCTCGAGCGAGCATTCCTTGGATCGAGCGAGAAAGTCTTGGCTCGAGCGAGCACTCCTTGGCTCGAGCGAGCAACGGCTGATATGCAATTTTGAATGCAATTTTGAATTTTGCTTCGGCCGCGAGCTGACCGGGCAGCTCGACCCCGTAATAATCAGCGAAGTGGCAATCTTGAGAGTATTAACATCACAAACTTCTCTGCATAGCTCGATTCGATTTTGGATTTGCATCTAAAAAACTCATAGCCTCACCGAAATAAAAGTGCGAAAAAAAATACATCTGAAAGGAGTTTTGTCAAACGGGGTTGCCAAAAATAAAAACCTAACAATCAGTTTTAGGTTAAAAAAAGTTCTATTAAACAGGGTAATAAATGATGGGATTTGGATTACTAGATTAAGTACTTGCTAAAAATATATGATGGAAAATGTTAGATTTCCCAAATATCGAGTGTAAGGATAAGACATCTTGTGTCATTCGCTGATAAAAAGTCATAAATATATAAAGTATTCAATCATTGTCTTCCACTAACCTAACAATGTTGTTGTTCCTACCGCCAATCAGCAATGTTCATTGGATGATGATATCATTACATAGTATCACCATTATATCTAATATTTACTCCAAACAAAGCTCTCTTAATTTGATTCACTTCATTGTGAATAAATTTGGGGGTTTCAATTGTGGGCGTCTACATTTTCCATATATAATGCATCATATAGCTAGTTGGGATTGCGAAGTCTTACTATGATTTTTTGCATTTCCCTCCTCTTTATTGATGTAATCCCATATGTAATTGTATTTTTAGTTTCATCAATATATATATATATATTTTTTTTTTTGCTGATCAAAAAAAATATCTATAACTTTATTTGTAATGAATGGAGATATATTGATGTTTTTCAATTATTTATTTATTGATTTTTTTTTTTTTTTTTGGGCATAAGAGAGCTGTTAATATGTTAATAGTTAGATTATAACTCATGACAATATCTTTTCATAGACTCAAAAACTACACTCACCTTAACATCTAAATGCCCCCTCCATGACCATTTGGGCAATTGCCCGGGGTGATTTTTTTTCCAATTTATATACTTATTTTTTTGTCTTGAAAATATTTGATACTCCTAAAAAGTAGTATGATAAATGTCAACTTTTGATTTGTTATATAGGCTCAATTTGTTTACCATATTATTATGAGTGGATTTGTAAGTCTAAAAACGTGGATTTCTAATATTTCTCTTATTTTATTAAATTCAAAATTGTGAACTATTTATGTCATCGAAAACATCTTAATTATTATCAATTTATAGACTTTTTTCAAAATAAATCAAATGTGTCAATTACCATACTGGGACAAGGGTGTGGGATACTTTTATCTGACATTTTTTTATATATTTATACTTAACACTATCATTATATTTATATATTATTGTATAATTGCTTTAAAATAAATAAAATATGATTTTGATATTGTATGTTATATATAATACTATTTTATTCTTACATAATAAATTAAATATATGAAAACATGACTCTATTTTGTAGAGTTTCCATATTAAATTTAAAATTTAATAAGTCCAATTTTTAAATATGCACAACCACACCTGAAAACATAGATTGCAATACGAGTACATGTAAATAAGGTTTGATATTCAAAAGGGAAACAATACAATCATGTTAACTTATACTCAAAAGTTCTAATGGATCTTTCTTTTTCCTTTTTGTTAACAAATATTTTAATAATTACAAAAAAAAAAAAAAAAAAAAAAAAACAGTTGAGTTTTTTTTGCATACTGGATTAGGATTAATACGTCTAATCCTTTTAAATTCTATTGCAACGAGAATCTTGTGTTCTGAAATTTTCATTTTTATAAGTAATTATTCTGTATTTTTAGAATACGATACTAGTTATGCACAGTCCAATAATAAGAGTATATGCTTACGACGGCCCGTAAAAAAAAATAAAAATAAATAAATAACAGAAGCAAAAGATAATATGAACAAATTATGAATAATCATTAGTTGAACACATGGTCAATATTCTAACCCATGTAATAATTTATGCCTTTTTACATAAATCTGTCATCAACACACACAGATGGACATATAATAACACCTTATTTTTCTTCCTAACACAAAGGCTTACATGAACAACATAACATACAACAAATACTTTGCTAGTTTGAAGTCCCTTTCACTATCACATTCTTGGAGAAATTTGAACACAACTCCCCGAGTTACAGAATGAATCACAGAAGAGAAATTACACTCAAACATGGCAGCTAATTGGCTCGACGAGGTGGAGGAGGAGGCAATATGTATGGCAAACCTTTGGATGCAGTAATCGAAACCTCTGAATATAATCTGAAAATCTATTATCAGTAGAATCATTAACTTCTGAGACCATGTAAGAAGAGCCCTTGTTCTCACTGGGATCCATCAAGTAAGAGTATGACATGGAATCACTCTCTGGTTCTTGTGACTTCTGAGTCTGACTCCCTTGAATTTGAGAAACCTTCAAGACATTCTTGGGAGGGACTATGCCTTTTCGGCCTGAACGGTTTTGATCAGGTAGGGTATGTCCCACACTAGTTGTTCCTAAACTTAAACTTGCAAGAGAGATAGAAGAGAGTTTGATGAAATTCACCACCATTTGCATGGATTTCTCACAAAGAGATTTGTTCTTGTGGTTGTTGGCCTTCTTGGTCATGGCAACTTCTTAGCTTACAAGTTACAGAGTATTTCTAATAATTTATGATTTGTCACAAAACCATTGAAACAACCGTGTATATATGGGTTATTATGATTCTTGCTTTGAAGAAATTTTTTTTTTTTTTTTTTTTCAAAAGGTGAAATTGTTCTGTGGGGTTTTCTTGAAAAAATGGATGGGCTGAATGCTTGATTGCTACTCAACAAGGCTTCTTTTTCTTGGGGTGGGTCATTGCATAATGGCATAAAGTCAGGCTGCTTTTGTTTTTGTTTTTTGAAGAGGCATATATGAAAAATGTTTGACATCCTAAAAATATAATAATGTGTTAGGATATATATCAACTTTTGATTGATTACACGCTTAATAATATGGTCCTAACTCCCATGTCACATTATTATGAGTGAATTTGTGAATATAAATGTATGGGTCTCTAGCATTATTGGACATATATATCAACAACTAGGAATAGAAAGTAGGGGTGACCATTGGCCCGATGGCCCGCCTAGCCCAACTCAATATCTTTAAGATTTGAAAAAAATATTTAACCCATAAAACCGGGTAGACAACAAAATTTCGCTCATTTAATTTTTTTGGTTTGCGCTTGGAATAAAGAGTTTTAGCCCAGTCTAGTCCAGCCCGTTTATTTAGAAAATACTAATTTTAATTTTTATATTATTTGATTACAAAATAAATTAGAAAAATGGTAAAAGATAAAGAAAAAGACATATATATACACTTCTTTCTATAGCTTATATTAAAGTACTTCTTAAAAGATTATATTTATTTTATAATTAAATTTTATTAATATTTTAAATTCAAATAATTATTAAAAAGATTTAAATAATTTAATAGTCTTTCAAGACGAAAATAATAATAATTCATATTTATTAGGTTTGAGATTTAGACATTCTTTTAGGATCGGGTTTGGAATGATTAAGTTAGGTCCAATATCGTGTCAAATTGAATTTGAAATGACACATACACTCTTATTAAATAGTGTCATTCTAACTTGAATCCGACCCAACACGATATTTGTCTACACCTAAAAAGTATCTATATCATTTTTGAAGCTACCCAACATATATTTTACGAAAACAAAATTAACCACAGATGTAACATGATGCGATTGTTGATTCTGCATCCATTGTTAAAAACAAAAGTCTAAGAAGCTTCAAATGATAAAAAAAAATATAATTTGTGAAATAGTAATAAATCTTTCCATACAAATAGATAAACTATTAAAGTCAGAAATACTGCATGAAAATATAGTTCCTATGACTAGGTCGTGTCCCTGTTAGTGCATGACCTGGCGTAACAGATTAATAGCGGCCTACCTTGAGAATTTAGTTGCACTTTTTTCTTCTTTTTTTTAATTTTTATAATTGAATGTTCGGATCAACTTATGCGTACTTCAACTAGATCTCAAAATTCTGAAGTTAACGATCAGACAAACATCCAATAATACCAAAATTTGAGATGTTTGATTTTCGTAAGTTTCAAATTTGCAACCTCTTGGTAATAAGTCCTATAATTTTTTATTTTATTTATATCTATTAAGTCAAATCTATTGAAGTTAAAATTTAGTTACACTTACTTGCAAGTGTACAATCACAATGTGAAAGTGTCAAAGGAATAGCTTTTTAATTGTCCAAAACATCAAACTAAATAAATGTGTGTCAAAGAATTTCAGCGTAACTCAAGTAATTATACTTCTAAATTTTTAATGAGACATTTGGAATTCAAGCTTACAGAGAAACATCAAATACTTTTTGCTAACCTAATTTATTAGGAGCAACTTCAAAGCTACAAGTGCTTTTAAGGAGTACACTTTTTATTTCAACTAAACTCCTTAGAAAATTTATCATTTGGTTTAGTTTTTGAATCATAATTTGAGTTGTGAATTGTATTTTGAGTTTTAAGTTTTTAAAATGAATTTTGAAAATAGAAAATTTATTTAGTTATGAGTTTTGAAAAAAATTTTGAATTGTATTTTGAATTTTGAGTTTTTGAATTTTAAGTTGTATTTTAAATTTTTTTGAGTTTCTTTGAGTTAATCACAAAAAAAATCCCTAAGGTTTCGCTTGTTTTTCAATTAAACCCCAGAGTTTTAATTTTGACAAATTAAACTCTGGAGTTTCATCCATGTTTCAATATGAACCCTTCATCTATCTCCGGTCATCTCTGTCTCATTTCATTTTCTTCCTTCTTTCAGATTCAAACCCACATATTCAAATCCTTATATCTCTCTCGTCATAATTTCGTTTCACCTCATTTTTGTATAGTTAGATTCACTTCATGGCCTAATTTTCATTCCACCCCTCATACGCCTTGTTCCATTTTTTTTTTTTTTTTGTATGCTATCGAAGCTCTGAAAGTTGGCTACAAATAAGATTTTTCTTCTTCAATTTTTTTTTTCCTTTGTTGCTATCACGACAATATTCTTGGCAGCGAAGAAGCAAAAGATGATGCTATCACGGCAGAAAAATCTTATTTTTAAGGGTCTGGCTTTCCTCCAGTCCATGATCGGACTAGAGGGTTAGGCCCGTGGGGGCTCTCCACAAGTCACGTTTCGATAATTCGAACCGTTGTGTAAAAAATCAAGTTGATCGGATATTGATAGTTACGTGATCAAATTAGTTTTGTATTAAAAAAAATGAACGGTGAAAAAATAAACGGTTGACAAAAATCTAATGCGATGAGATAACTATCAATATTCAATCAACGTGATTTTTTACAAGCATATAGTACTCGATAAGCTCTACACATTGAACGGTTCGAATTATCGAAACGTGACCCATGGTGGATCTTCACGAATCCAACAACACTCTACAATTCAATCATTGACTGGAGGGAAGCCATACCTATTTTTAACGCCCCTACCAAACATCAAGTTAGCACAGCACCATTTTCTCTCTCTTCCTCCCTCTTTGTCGTTTTGATCTTCAACAAATAAAACAAAATCAATTCATTTAATTTTCCAAACCTCATATGAACTTAATAAAAAAAAACTCATATGAACAAACAGATGCACATATATATGTACACACACAAATGAAAACTTCTTTATTTACAGCAAAGAAAAAAAAATTCTATATCAATTAATTTTTGAATCTGTTTAACTGATACAAATATATACACACATTGAAACTTCTCTTTTTTCTTTTTCTTTTTTTTAGCGAAGAATACAAAATCATGTTCATTGTTATCTTATATGTACAGAGAGTTATGTTTGGGATGTCCTAAAAAAGTGCACTTTTTGACTTATTGGTGGGTTTGAGTTGGGTTTGGGTTGGGTTTGATGTGATGTGTTAGAGGGGTGATGTGATTTAAATAAGATGATGTGACTTAAATAAGATAGTGACTTTTTGACTTTTTGGCTTATTTAGTACATGCCAAA
>JAPPVO010006963.1:0-20883 GCA_030407325.1 Camellia japonica
TATTTTGTTGTAATCAATTAGTGTTACATGCTGTAGTCTCAGAATGAATATTTATGAAAGTATAATGCATGTAATATCTCTTGTAATATAAACTCTGATGAATGAAAGTATAACATTTTCTATTCTATTCATGAATCTCATCGGTTGGATTATTCACTTTATTTTGAGGGCGTTATAGTAATAACTTAGTAAAGCTATGTTCAATTTTATTTATTTTCTGTATGATGAAATAAGATCTTTTTAATGAAATGTTATATTCTGTACAATGAATGACTGTCCAATTTCTAACAAGTACTCGTGGCATCCTTAGCACAAGGCCCTAGCCTAGAGATAACAATACCGTGGTCTATGAGCACAAGGCCCTTGCCCGGGGGTAATAATACCGTGGTCTCATGGCCCTTGCCCGAAGGTAAAAATACCGTGGTCTTATAGCCCTCGCCCAGGGGTAATAACACTGTGGCTCAAGTATGTTATATGTTCTCGGTACTAGAGGTTCCGTTATGGAGCTGGTTAAGTGTGACCTTTAATGCTCTGTATATGATTTGTTAGCACTAATGGGTGTACTACATATGATCCTTTGTGAAACTAAATAAGTACATGTTTCTGAACTCTGAATAAGAATATGAATCTGTTTCTGCTTTCTAAATATGATATGGGACACCATTCATTAAACCCTTTACTCTGTTATTATTCACTAGGCTTTCGCTCAATATTTATATTATGTATATAGGTGAGCAGGCGCGTAACCAGGCCTAAGCTGCTGCCTGGAGAGTTTTGGATCAGCCAGCCACCGTGCCTCTTGGGGAGGTTCCCATTTGAGAAAGTCAAGTTTTGTTAATCATGTTAAGGATGTTTACGTTTTGTTTTGTTTTTGTTTATCTGTACACTGGGCTAAGTCTCTTTTGATAATACTTGTATGGTGTTGCACGACTTATGTGGATATGACGTCACACATGTATATATTTTATATAAAGTTTTAAATCATCTGTCTCATGTGTGTCTGCACAGCTCAACAGACGTTGTATTTTCTATATTTGCTTCCGCAGACCCCTTATTATGTGATAATCTATTCAGAAGCCTTTGGTAATGCAAGGATTACTGGCCAGTTACAACACTAAACCTATAGGAGCAGGTTTGGGTCGTGACATATCTAATTCAAACCTAGAAGTGCTTATTCTATCAAGCTACAGAGATCTTTGTACGGGTTGAAACAATCCGAACGCTTGTGGTACAATCACCTTAGTGAATATTTGTTGAAAGAGGGTAATGAGAATGATCCAATTTTTCTATGCATTTTGATTAAGAAATCAGAATCCAGATTTACAATCATTGCAGTATATGTTGATGATTTGAATCTTGTGGGAATTCTAGAAGAGCTTACAAAAATTGCAGGATATTTTAAAAAGGAATTTGAAATGAAAGATCTTAGCAAACGAAATTTTGTCTCGACTTACAAATCGAACACTTGCCAAATAGGATTTGTAATAGCTCGGGTTGAGACCCTACCCTTATTTCTTTTTGTATAAAGATGTTATAGTAGAAAAAGGTTTTTTGTAAAAAATTTGACTTAACTTGAAAATTTACTAAGTGTGAAAATTAAGTTTTTCAAAACTTATAATTTTGAAAATAATTTTTGGCGGTAATTGTTCCTTATATATTAAATAGTCTAACTCGATTTTATAGGATTTTTCTACCAAGTATTAACCATTTTACTTCAACGTCAAACTTAGAAATTTCAATTGAAAAATTATTTTTGTACTAAAACCGAGGGAATTACTTTTTGATTTACTTGGATTTTTACATATGTCAATAAGGTTGATGTGCTGGGAGTGTCTTAGGAGCTGAGTTGTGGGACTAGATATGTCCAAGGTGATTGCTCGAGCGTCACTCAAGCGGTGAGGAGGGTGCATCTGGTATCTTGTTTTACAGATAGAAATGATGAGAGATTGAGTTCACCGCTTGAGCGGTAGAAAGACCGCTCAAGCAGTCTGCGCGATATTAGCAACTTAAAAGTTACTTTTTGCATCCTTTCTTTCACTTTTTCTTTTCCTCTTTCTTTCCCCTCTCCTAAACACCTAAACCCTAGCTTTCTCTCTCTAAAAATCTCTCCTTTCACTAAGAATCAAGCCTAGATCCCATGCAAAAAACAAAGATGGAGTGAAGATCAATGTTTCTATCGATTGAATCGTGTTTTTCTTGAAGCTCTCTTTGGGTTTTCATCTTTTCGCCTCCATTGTTGAGGTAAGGGTACTTTTAACTTAGTATATCTATGACTTGAGGTAAATATGTGGTATTTTCTTAGTTATAGAAATATACAAGATATTTTTGTTGTATAAAATGGGTTGACAAACAAAAAAGGAATTATACCTAATGTTTTTAGGAAAGATTATAAATGTTTCTTGTTGATTATTATTGTTGATGGTGAATATTGACTCTTTAAGTGTAAAAAAGGAAAAAGTCCTAATTTTCTCAGAAACCCTAATTTCTAAATTTGATTTAATAATGGAGTTTGACTCAATTGACTTTTAAACCTTGAATTTGAGTGAATGATTGTTACAAATGTGTTGAAACGTGTAAGTTTGATTCATCTTGGAAATGTGTGTTGAGATAGGTGAATGTTGGAGTTGTGGAAATGAGAAATTTGAGAAAATTCTTTTGTTTTTTGCTATTGTTAAATCTTGCTTATAAATTGAATGAATCTTAGGCAAATTGGGTTTGGAAACTCATGCATCATGTGGATTATGATTTTCTCTTATGATCTTACAATTTTGTAGATGTTTGGAAAATGTTGAAAGAGGATAAATAGCATATGAGTCTGGATAGTTGAGTCAAATTTTGGGAAATCGTTGTGTGCTGCGTTGGAACCCACACGGGGGAGTTAAGGTGCCCAATTACCCTGTCGTAAGCTTATCGCCGAACGAATGTGGGAAAATGTTTTGAGTGTCCACTGGTCCTGCCGTATTATAGTCGATAAAAGTGGAAAAAAAATAATGATTTTGGGTGCCCATTCCCTACCGTGTTAATGGCCAGCAAATGTGGAATATTTTTAGTATACATGTCTATAGATGTAAGTATGGTTTTGTGGCTCTTACTTGGCATGTCATAGCTTATTTTCCACCCCACAACTGTAAATGACACTTTGAATAGAAATCATGCATTAAGTATTTTTTTTTATTTTAAAAGAGAAAATATAGATTTTATAACAAGTGTATGGCATGATTATATACATCTTGATTATTTATATACTCTGTTAAATGTATTCCTACTTGGCATTAGTTCACTCCACTAACAACATTTCAGGAAATGATGGTGTGATTCCGCCGAAGTGACTTGGCGATGGATGGATTTTCACTGGAGCATGAAGGCTCACTGGATGTTACTTGCTGAAGCTCCTAAGCTATTTTGTGGTTTAGGACTGAATGTCCATTTTTGTGTAATCATGGACTATCCTTGAAAATGTCTACGCCATTAGGGCACTTTATTTTTGTATTCTCTTACTCTCTAAACTGTTGTTATTCATGATTGTATGTTAATGAACAATGATGTATATTTCACTTGAAATAATACAATAATAAGAGATTATCTTGGGTAAAAGACTTTGTCCTTTAATGGTATTCATTGTAATGGTTGAAAAACATTGAATAGATTTAATTATAAAATAGGTGATAAATTTGGGATGTTACAAGATTCTTATACATCAATCAACATATACCCAAAAAAAAAAAAGTCTTGAAGAACTTTTATATGGATAAAGCTCATTCTTTGAGTACTCCTATGGCTGTTGTTAGGGAAAATCTATAATTCCCCACAAGTAAATCAATCAATGGGAATAAAAACTAATGCGAAAAAATTAAATCAAAAGCAACACAAGAATTTTTACGTGGTTCCCTCAATGTGAGGTACGTCCACGGGATCGAAATCCGATTCCACTATCAACCAAATAGTTTCCAAACGATTACAAACGAGACACAAATGGTCTCACAAACCACCCTTAGGTGAATTCCAAATAATCACAAATAAATAAGAGGAAAGACCTCACCAAATAGATGAACAAAAATCTTCAAACCAAGATTGTAGAAGATCCAAAATTACGAACCAAATCCACTTGAAAGTAGAGCCGACTACCTTGAAGCCCAAAGCACCAAATTGAATTTATATCAAACAACCTGCTGTCCACAGCAAACCCCACCGAATTGATCTTCTATTGTTTCTATGGCAGCAAACTTGTGATTGATAACAAAACCCACCAAAGACAATTTGTATGAGCCGTACAGCACCTATATTTTTTTTTCTTAAGAAAAACCGATACCAAATATATATATATATAATTGAGTATTGGGTTTGTAATCAAACCTTAATTGTTACCAAATTGAATTAGGTCTCCACAAATTATATATAATATATTAAAATATATTATACCTAAACCAAACCAAATTAAAATTCTTTTTTCAAAACCAATTGGGTCCCACACTCCAATAAGGAGGTATACCCAACAATTCTCTCCTACCGACTTAGGTGGAGATATCAACCATACCCACCAAAGTTCGACACTTCAAATGTTTATCCCTCAACAAAGACTTAGTCAACATATCTGAAATATTATCATCTGTGTGAAACTTTTCGAGTTGCAACAATTTCGAATCTAACACATCACGAATCCAGTGGTATCTCACATCAATGTGTTTCGACCTCGAATGAAAAGTAGAATTTTTACTCAAGTGAATAGCACTTTGACTATCACAATAAAGCACATACTTTTCTTGCTTCAAACCCAACTCTTGCAAAAATTTCTTCAACCATAACTCTTCTTTACAAGCTTCCGTAATGGCAATAAATTCAACTTCTGTAGTTGAGAGAGCAACACATTTTTGTAATTTAGATTGCCATGCCACAGCTCCCCCTGCAAAAGTCATCAAATACCCCAAAGTAGCTTTTCTAGAATCAACATCACCGGCCATGTCAAAATCTGTGAACCCATCAAGCATCAGCTTACCATCCCCAAAACACAAACACACCTTCGAAGTCCCTCGAAGATACCTTAGAATCCATTTTACCGCTGCCCAATGTTCTTTACCCAGATTAGAAAGAAACCGACTCACCACACCAACGACATGAGCAATATCCAGCCTTGTACAAACCATGGCGTACATCAAAGAACCAACTGCTAAAGCATAAGGAACTTTCAGCATCTCTTCCTTGTCTTTCTCACTTGTAGGACATTGATTCGAACTAAGCTTGAAGTGACCCGCAAGTGGACAACCAACCGGCTTTGCTTTATTCATGTTGAACCTCTCAAGAACTTTCTCAATGTAGTTTTCTTGAGACAACCAAATCAGCCCCTCTTTGCGATCATGAACAATTTTCATACCAAGTATTTGCTTTCCCAGTCCCAAATCTTTCATAGCAAAAGACTTACTCAACTCCAATTTCAACCTGTTTATCATGGTAGAATCTTGACCCACAATTAACATGTCATCAACATAAAGCAAAAGAATAATAAATTTGCCATCCTGAAAATTTTTCACAAACACACAATGGTCCGAAGTGGTTTTAGAAAAACCATTATTCATCATGAAAGAGTCAAATTTTTTGTACCATTGCCGCGGGGCTTGCTTGAGACCATACAAACTTGTCTTCAATTTGCAAACAAATTTCTCTTTCCCTTTTTCCACAAAACCTTCTGGTTGCTCCATGTAAATTTCTTCTTCAAGATCACCATGAAGAAATGCGGTCTTCACATCAAGTTGCTCAACTTCAAGGTTCATACTTGCAGCCATGCCAAGTACAACCCGAATAGAAGACATCTTTTCAACCGATGAGAAAATCTCGTCAAAGTCAATACCTTTCTTTTGCCCAAAGCCTTTCACAACAAGACGTGCCTTATACCTCAGATTTTTGCCATCATTCTTCAATTTGAAAACCCACTTATTTTTCAGAATTTTCCTCCCTTTAGGCAACTTCACTAAATCATAAGTCTGGTTTCAAACAAGGAATTCATCTCCTTGTCCATGGCCTTTTTCCAATCACCTTTCTTTGCATGCTCAATTGCTTCTTGGTAGCTCTCAGGCTCCCCTTGATCAGAAATCAACACAAATTCATTAGGAGGATACTTTCTTGAAGGTTGTCGGTCCCTTGTAGATTTCCTCAACTCAAGTTGTGGTGGCGGTTCTTGAGTTGGATGCTCTTCCTCAATTTCTGACTCAACTTCATTAGGATTAGCATCATCCTCTACATCTTCAATAGGTGGCTGCACATCTCCCCCATTTTCATCATCTACCGAAGATGAAGGAGATGGATCCATGTCAATGAGATCACTAGTTTTTGGCTCCGGTTGATCACCTTTGCCAAAGTCTTCAATTGTTTGGTCTTCAAGAAACACAACATCACGGCTTCGAATGATTTTCTTGTCGACCAGATCCCACAATCTATACCCGAATTCATCACGCCCATAGCCAAGAAAAATATATTGTCTTGACTTACTATCAAGCTTGGACCTCTCATTCTTTGGAATGTGAACAAAAGCTCGGCAACCAAACACTCTCAAGTGCTCATAAGACACATCTTTACCGGTCCAAACTCTTTCAGGAACATCACCATTCAAAGGATAGGAAGGAGACAAATTGATCACGTCAACCGCTATCTTCATTGCCTCACCCCAAAAGGATCTTGGCAATTTAGCTTGTGAAAGCAAACACCTTGTTCTTTCCACAATGGTGCGATTCATCCTCTCGGCAACTCCATTTTGTTGAGAAGTCTTCTTAACTGTCTTTTGATGCCGAATACCTTGGCTGCGACAATACTCATCAAATGGCCCAATGTATTCACCACCATTGTCTGATCGGATGCATTTTAATTTCTACCCTGTTTCTCTTTCAACCATGGCCTGAAAACTTAAATACTTCTAGAACTTGATCTTTAGTTTTTAGTAGAAAAGCCCAAACTTTCCTTGAATAATCATCAATGAAAATAACAAAATAAAGTGCACCACTATGTGTTCTAACTTTTAAAGGACCACAAACATCCGAATGAATCAACTCCAAAACATTTTCTTTTCTAAAAGCAACATTTTTATGAAAAGAAACTCTATGTTGTTTACCCGCCAAACAATGAACACAAGTTTTAAGATGTGTACCTTTCAAACTGGGTAAAAGCTCTTTCTTGAACAATACTTGCAGCCCCTTTTCACTTATGTGGCCACGCCGCTTGTGCCACAATTCGGTAGAAGTATCATCTTCAAGTGCATTGACAACACCTTTACAAATTTTTCCTTGCATCGAATAAAGTGTATGAGTCTTCTTGCACTCAGCCACCACCAAAGAACCCTTTGTGAGCTTCCATATTCCATCACCAAATTTGTTGTTGAAGCCCTCATCATCTAGCTTCCCAGTAGAGATCAAATTGAGGCAAATGTCGGGAACATGTCTCACATCTTTAAGTAACAACTTGCAGCTCAAATTTGTTTCCAAGCAAACATCACCTATGCCAATAATCTTGGACAAACCTTCATTACCCATTCGAACAAAATCATAATCTCCTTCGGTGTAGGTAGTGAAGAAATCAACTCGAGAAGTCACGTGAAAAGAAGCACCGGAATCAATCACCTAATTGCTCTCTTGGCCCACAAAATTGATACAATCATCTTCACAAACAACCATGAGATCATCGGTAGTAACTGCTGTTGTGTCTTCTTGCTTCTTATCCACACTTTTGTCACGTCTTTTCTCCTTATTCTTGAGCTTTCGGTGTTCCCACTTCATGTGCCCTTTCTCATGGCAATAATAGCACTCAATGTCTTTCTTTGAAAAAGAACCATCTTTTGATTTGTCACGGCTTTGATCACAACCATGAGGAGTCTTACTCCTCCCTCTTGTTTTACTTCGGCCTCTCACAACAAATGCTTCTGAATGAGAGAAACCCGCTGATTTTTTTCTAGTTTCTTCATTCAACAGGCTACTAGTGACTTGGCCCATTGTGACAACTCCATCGGGCGCCGAATTACTAACGGTCACAACCAAAGTCTCCCAACTTTCAGGCAAAGAACTAAGTAGCATCAAAGCCTGCAACTCATCATCAAAAATAATTTTCATAAAAGCAAGTTGGTTAACAATACTCTTTATTTCATTCAAATGTTCTGGAATGGGGCTGCCATCTTTATATTTTAAATTAACCAACTTACGAAACAGAAAAGCTTTATTTGTGGCTAATTTTTTATCATAAAGGCCTTCTAATTTTTTCCATAAATCATGTGCTGAAGTTTCAGTAGCAACATGATGAAACACACTGTCATCAATCCATTGACGGATAACACCAACGGCTTTTCGATTAAGCCTCTTCCACTCATCATCTTTCATACCTTTGGGTTTGCCACTATCACCCTCAATGGGTCCATACAAATCTTTACAAAATAATAGGTCCTCCATTTTAGTTTTCCAAGTTACCCAATTGCTTCCATTGAAGCTAGACATACGACCCACATTCCCCTCCATTGATTTACACAAATAAATAAACCCAAATAAACCGTAAGCTCTGATACCAGTTGTTACGGAAAATCTATAATTCCCCACAAGTAAATCAATCAGTGGAAATAAAAACTAATGCGGAAAAATTAAATCAAAAGCAACAGAAGAATTTTTACGTGGTTCCCTCAATGTGAGGTACGTCCACCGGATCGAAATCCGATTCCACTATCAACCAAATAGTTTCCAAACGATTACAAACGAGACACGAATGGTCTCACAAACCACCCTTAGGTGAATTCCAAATAATCACAAATAAATAAGAGGAAAGACCTCACCAAATAGATGAACAAAAATCTTCAAACCAAGATTGTAGAAGATCCAAAATTACGAACCAAATCCACTTGAAAGTAGAGCCGACTACCTTGAAGCCCAAAGCACCGAATTGAATTTATATCAAACAACCTGCTGTCCACAGCAAACCCCACCGAATTGATCTTCTATTGTTTCTATGGCAACAAACTTGTGATTGATAACAAAACCCACCGAAGACAATTTGTATGAGCCGTACAGCACCTATATATTTTTTTTCTTAGGAAAAACCAATACCAAATATATATATAATTGAGTATTGGGTTTTGTAATCAAACCCTAATTATTACCAAATTGAATTAGGTCTCCACAAATTAGATATAATATATTAAAATATATTATACCTAAACCAAACCAAATTAAAATTCTTTTTTCAAAACCAATTGGGTCCTACACTCCAATAAGGAGGTATACCCAACAGCTGTTCGATCATTTGATATAAAAAATAAAAAAATAAAAAAAAAGATCATTTTCAACCTCAATAAGATAACGAAGAACTCCTTGGTCCTGAAATACCATATCTTAGTGCAATTGGTGCTCTTATGTATCTTGCAAATTATACCAGGCCCAATATTGCATTTGTTGTTAATTTACTAGCAAGATATAGTTCTATACCATCATGAAGACATTGGAATGGAGTGAAACAGATATTACATTATCTTCGTGGAACAACATGTATGGGTTTATTTTATTCAAATGAATCAAAACCACAACTAGTTGGATATGCAAATCTTGGATATTTCTCCTATCCACATAAAGTCAGATCACAAACATGATATCTTTTTCTCTATGGAAATACTACTATATTTTGGCGATCAGTAAAACAAACCTTGACTTCTACTTCTTCAAACCACTCAGAAATACTTGCAATTCATGAAGCAAGTCGAGGATGTATTTGGCTAATATCCATGATCTATCATATTCAAGAAAGGTGTGGATTATTTTCAAGAAAGGATAGCCCAACTATATTATATGAAGATAATGTTGCGTGTATCACACAAATCAAAAGAGGTTATATCAAAGGTGATAAGACCAAGCACATTTCACCAAAATTCTTTTATACACGAGTTTCAGAAGAACAGTGATATTAATGCCCAACAAATACGTTCAAGTGATAATCTGACAAATCTGTTTATTAAAGCTCTATCGACTACGACATTCAATAAAATCGCACGCAATATTGGGATGCGTCAACATAAAGATCTATTATGCAGCATTGAGGGTGAGTCATCTATTTAATTAAATTTATAGATTGTACTCTTTTTCCTTTGTTTAAGGTTTTTCCCCCTAGGTTTTCCTTAGTAAGGTTTTAATAAGGTAATCTAAGAATATCACAATATTGTACTCTTGCCTTTCACCTAAGATTTTTTTCCATTGAGTTTTCCTAGACAAGGTTTTTAACGAGATAAATTCTTTATGTATGGTCATTTAAGGGGGAGTGTTATATATCTAAATGACTACAATAGAATATTATTTGATGTAAGATAAGAAGATAAAGTTGATGGAAGCAAATGTAACAAGGTAGAAAAATGGAAATGATAATGAACTAAGATAAACTTGAAATGAGATAATAAGGGTTGTAAATCTTTTTGTAGACAAAAAGAAAGAAGTGAAGATAGGAGAAGGATAGAGAAACTTTGAGGATAAGATTGTGTTGAATTTTCTCCACCAAATTTGCCTATAAAAGCAAATGTTTGCCAGGTGTACTTGCATGCATGAGAATCAAGAACAATATTGACACTTATTCTCTTTTGACTCAAAAGTTCTTTGTTATTCCCGTTAGCCCTCACTTTTCCTTTTATTATTCTAGTTTTATAATAGTTTTTTTTTCGTGTTTTTTTCTTCTTGTTTTTAGTATTTTTTTTAATATTTTAAATAAATTTTTTACTTTCTAAATATACATAATTTAGATGCACCTAAAAAGTAAAATATTTATGAAAAATATTTTAAAAATTCAATAATACATATGAATGCGAAAATGTACTCAATTTTTATATATTTTTTATATTTTTGTATTTAATTAATTTTTAAAAGACTTGTTTTCATAAATATTATACTTTTTAAGTGTAGGTGCATCTAAAACATACAAAAAAATTTCTTAAAATATTAAATTTTTTGACTTAAAACAATATATATATATATGAAAAATAAAAAACTCAATTTTTTAAAAAGTGGGTTCAATTTTTTGAAACCAAACAAGGCTCTAGTTTCGTGAAGGAAAACAATCTTAAGAAGACTACGCTTCTAGTTTCGTGTTTCTTTGTCTTTAATTAATTTCTTTTTTTCCAAAATTAAATTAGTTAAAATTTTTCAATAATGTAAAAAGAAATAAAATTTAAAACAATCTTACAAATTTGGGTTAAGTAGATACATGCGCTATAAAAATCCATTTCTTATGGTTTATTAATGCTCCAAATGATTCCCAATGGTCCATAAGGAAGATATTCAAATTTAGAGAGATTGGGCATAGGGAAGATATTCAAACTTAGAGAGATTGGGCAGCCTCTTATTCAGTATAAGATAGGCTATGGCAGATTAACTTTCTTATGGCTTGATAATTGGCATCCACCTGGGCCACTCTATTGGAAGTTCGGTAATAGAATTGTGCAAAATATTGGTAGTGCTCTTTCTGTAAGGGTCTCAGATATTATAACTAATAATGGGTGGCATTGAAGTAGTGCTATTCAACAAGTTGTTGCTCTTACCCCATTTAGCTTCATGTCTGATGTTGCTGTCTGATGTTGTTATATGGCTGCCCTCTAAGAATGACATATATTCATCTAAATTTTCTTGGGAAGCACCTGTCAAAGCAGTATCCAATTGTGTGGTTTAAAGGAAATATCCCTAGATGGACTTTTATACAATGGCTGATTTGCATACAAAGATTATCAACTAAAGACAGAGTATTGGAATGGGGTATGCATGTAGATACTATTTGCAATTTTTGTAGGAATGAAGAGGAATCTCATGAACATTTGTTCTTCTTATCTCCTTTTACAGGGAGTATCTGTTCAAAGTTGCTTTGATTGAATCATATTTACAAGGATCCTTTGGGTTGGTCTGGTGAGCTTCAGTGAGCAATTTTGTATTGTAATAACAACAATCTAAGATGCATGCACTATGTTCAAGCTTTCTTTGGCTTGTACTCCATATCAAGTCTGGCTAGAAAGGAATGGAAGAGTTTTTGCTCGGAAGTTTAGACATCAAGATGTGATTGTGGCTGAAATGGCCAAGCATATTAGAGCTAGAGCTGGCTCATTAAGGGGAATTAAGAATTCTTCGCCAAATCGGCAAAGTTTGTGTGGAGTAGGGATTGCATTGCTCTATGCTGCAAGCAAAAAGCTTAGTCCCTCTATTATTTTTTTTATTTTTTATTTTTTTGTTGCTGGTTCTATAGTTCTTTTTCGGTTTGATTGTTTGTTTTGGTTTTATTGTTGCTGTTCTGTTTTGAGGTGCAGAGGGTATGGCCCTTGTTTTTGTTTTGGTGTTTTCTTGTGAAATAAAATGTAAGTTACAAAAAGAAAAAAAACAAAGAAAAGAAAAAGCGTAATTGTTGCCCAGGTGTTTCAGGTTTCAAAACAGTGAATAATTCCATACACTTGAAAAACAGTGTGGAACCCAGGCATTTCACATATTCAACAAAAGATATGAGTCCAAAATTTATAAACAAAAATTACAGCTTCATTCCTCTGCAGAGCTTTATGTACATACATTAAACATATACAAATGTACAATCTTTTCTCATAGTCGAAAAAATTTACATACATACAAAAAATCATACTAAAAACAAAGAAAGAGAGAGATTAGGTTTTGTGGTGAGTGATACCAGGGAATCTGCTATCGGGATCTCTGAACTAAAGTCTGAAGCTGAAGGATCTCCAAAGAAGCCTTCTCAGTCCTCCATGCTTGCTTGAAGAGCTAAAAAAATGAAGGACTAAATTAATCCCACTCATCGCACCTTTGCAATCGTTGAACCCTTGTGTAGGTTGTGGAAAGGAGGGCTATTGCTGCAGGTTGCGGTGGGGGCAAGAAAGGTGAGGAGGTTGGCAATAAAGGGAGGGGATAACGATGGAGGGAGGAAGGCATAGGATGGAGGAACGAACCATAGAGAGGCTGTCTTGCGAAGCAAAGACGGAAGATCAAAGGGAAAGAGGTTAACCAGTTGAGCAGGTGCTCATTTTCCACCATTAAATAATTCTAATGGCTAAGATGAAATGTTTTGTATCCAACGGATGTCAAAGGGAGTGCATATGGTGCACACCATTGAAGGGGCGTGTACCGAAGGAGTACACTTGAAGGTATCCAAAGAACAAAGTAATTCATTTAAATGTCAAAGTCGATTTCTTTATTTTTGTAGAAGTCTAGTGGTATAACCTCTTATTTTATTTTCAAAGAAAATACCCAAATTTTGCCAACTCACCGGTTTGATTAAAAATTCCTGAACTTGTTCCCACATACTTAGCATACCCTCACATAAGCATAAAATTATCACATTCATGAAATGAAATGCAGGAAAAAAAATAAGGGATGGTGATTAGGCAGTTTCAAAATTGAACTGTGCAACTTCACTATGATGACAGCGAACATTTTTGACAATTACCTAGTGATAACTACTATGTATTCAAATTGAAAGCATCAGATGGATTCCTCATTGGCGTTGGCATCAAACACCCAGCATCCGAACTTGGAATTATTCAATGCATCCATTGCACATTCACTATAATTCACTGTATCATGGAGTTTTAATGTTTTTTTCACAGAAGTACATGATATCTAGTTCTCAACTGAACTCACAGAACCTCCGTATCCATGCAAATCTATGGTTATCAATTTTCACATTACCACTCTACCAGTAATCACCACAAGAGCAGGTTCCATCTCTGAATCGATGGAAGCGATTTGCATCTCTTAGCACAATTTCACGTTGAGACACCTTTGATATATATTTGATTGCATTATGGCAATCCCCACAAACTCGAAGGTTTTTTATCACCCGGATTATTGTAGATGGAGAAGTGACTATCAGTCCAAAAGCTATTGCTAGCTTCTCACTGTGGTAATAGAGAGCACGTTCTTTTTCTTCTTCCTCCACATCAAGCATCACGTAGCCTGTATCAGGAACATATCCTTCCTTCTTTATCAGTGTTATCAAATCCTCCACCTTGTCATATATCATGCCAGCTTGTGGATGTGATCTATCATCCACCACAAACAAATGCATTTTATTTTTCACATCTATCCAACTAAACCCTGGATCCTTCTTTACATTATTTCTCTTCATCATTTTCCGAGCATTCTTCATATCATCCCATTGATCAGTGGAAGCATAGATATTAGATAAAAGAACGTAAGCTGCTGAGTCTAATGGCTCTAAAGCCAAGAGCTGACTAGCCACCCGTTTTCCAGATTCTGTGTCACCTAGAACCCTACAAGCACCAAGCAGGGCTCTATACATGGAAGGAGATGCTTCAAAGGGCATTGATGCAATCAGATTTTGTGCCTCTTGAACATGTCCTGCACGACCAAGAGCATCAACAACGCAAGAATAATGCTCGATCTCTGGTTGAATACCATGATCTTGATGCATTGAATGGAAGTATGAGTAAGCTTCAGAAATTAATCCAGAATGGCTACACGCTGAAAGAACTCCAATAAAGGTAACCCGATCAGGTTTAATGCCAAGAAGTTTCATGTTTTTGAAAAGTTTTAGAGCTTCCTCGCCATGTCCATGTTGAGCTAAACCAACCAACATGGCATTCCACAAGGCAATATCTTGGACATTTGTTCTTTTAAATAAGCGATATGAATCTTCTATGTTGCCACACTTTGCATACATGTCAATTAGAGAAGTCCTTAAATAAGTGTCTGAAGCACAATCCAACTTGATCACATTTGCATGAATTTGTCTTCCTTGTTCTAATGCCGTTAAGCAAGAGCTGGCTTTGATGAGTGTAGTAAAGGTGTATTCATCGGGGGTTACACCAGACTGCCTCATCCGATAGTATATCAAAAGTGCAAGGTCTTCTTCTCCATTTTCCACACATCCCGATATCATAGTTGTCCAAGCAACATCATCGGGTGAAGGGATTTCTTGGAAAACCGTACGTGCATCCTCCATCTCTCCACATTTAATATACATATCAAGAATACCACCACTGACACATATATCCAAATCAATTCCAAGTTTTATAGCATGACCATGAATTTGCCTACCTTGTTTCAAATCGACTAAGCAACCACAGGCTTTCGCAGCAGTTGCTAACGTGATCTCATCTGATCTCTCTCCTCTTTTGTGCATCAGACAGAAGAGTTTTAATGCTTTACAACTGTTGTTGCATATTATGTACCCAAACATCATGGCATTCCAAGATGCCAAATCAAATTCATCCTTATTTTGTAGAAGCAACTCTGCCTCTTCCATCTTTCCTATCCGAGAATAAACATCAATTAGTGCTGTCGAAACAAAACTGTCCATTACGATCCCAGTTTTCAATGCATGAACATGAATTTGTTCAACAAGAGACAATCCTGAAGTAAGTGAAGAGCATGCCCTCAAAACACTTGCTAATGTATAATGATCAGGTCTGAAGCCGTCACTCAACAGACCTAGATAGAGGGTCACGGATTCCTCCTCTAAATCACTCTGTGCATAACTAGTTATCATCGAGTTCCATGAAACTAAATCCAATTCCTCCATGCTAGCAAATACTTTGCGTGCAAAACTTAGGCACCCAGCCTTTGAATACATGTTAATAAGACTATTTCCAACTGGAACATCTAAATTGAAACCCAATTTCATTGCCATGCCATGAATTTGCTGCCCCAACTCTAATAAATCATTGCTCCCCGTAACGGCAGAAAGAGCAATTACAAGTGTCACGCTATCACAGTCTACGTTCGATCTATTCATATCTATAAAGCATTCAACAGCAGCATAACGATCGCCAGCATGGATATAGTCAGACATGTGTTTATTCCACAAGAATACATCTGAAGTTTGATTGTGCAGAAACAATTTAGTTGCATATGCTTGAACTTGCTTCACAAACATGTCATTACCTTGTTGGTCGTCAGATTCAGAAACCCCGCCAAGAACACATTGGACACTGAGGTCATTGGGGTGCAATCCACTTCGATGAAATTCGGAGAAAAGAAGGAAAGCTTCATACTTGAGACCCATCTGGACAAATGCCTTAAGCATTATATTCCACAACACAACATCCTTTTCAGGATCAGGCATGTCATTAAATAAAGCCCAAGCATCCCAAACTCGCCCCAACTTTGAGTGAATGTTGACAAGTGCACCAGAGACAAAAACATCACGATCCAAACCGATTTTAACGGCATACCCATGAACCATTTGAGCAGCGGGGAGGCATCCGGAAATCAAACACAGCTTTAAAACGGGAGCTAAAGTGAGCTTAGTGGGAAGAAGGGAGGAAGAGGAGTGAAGAAGACGAAAAAGGCGAAAGCCCTGTTGAAGAGTGTGGTGATGAAGAATGGAAGAAGAGTCGTGGGGAGAAGAAGAGAGGGCATGGGCATAGGCGGAGAGAATGGAGTTCCAGGAGACGAGATCTGGGTGGGGATAATGATCGAACAGGTGGCGGGCAGAGGAGAGAGAAGAGCACTTGGAATAAGCAGTGATGAGGTTGTTAGTGAGGAAACGGTCTGAGGAGGAGTGGCCTGAGGTTATGGTAAGAGCGTGGGTGCGTTTGAGGAGGAGCAAGTCGGTTGTGGAAATGGCGACGCGAAGAAGAGACAACCACTTGGAGCCACAAGAGGAGGAGGATTGCATTTCGTGGCGGCAGTGTCCTCCTCCGGGTAATTATTCATGTATATTTTAGGTAACATTGTGGCTGGCGGAGAAAGTGAGTAGGTGAGTAGGTGAGGCACGGCGTGTGTTAAGGGATTAAAAAGCATAAAATATATTAAATAATAATTGATTAAAGAATATAATCACGTAATATTATAAAAATATTGAATAATTTTCCGTCCTCCCCCTCCCGGGCTGGGGCTGTATGGTTTGCTGTTTAAGTTAGTGTTGGTTGGGGTTGGCAGTGGGAGCTCCTTTGTCCTCTGTTTTGTTTTCCATGTTTGGTAGGGAAGTAAACCAAGCCTATTCCAGGAATTATCTTGTTTTTCAAAAATTTCAAACTGTGTGTCCTTTGAATTGTATTGGTTAGTCTATCTATTATATAAGAGAAAATATAAAAAATAACGAATATGTAATTAATAAAATTATAATGATATATCAGGTAGGATATGAGATAGATTTATGCGATAGTCTTTTTTTCTTTTTTTATGACAGCCTGACCAAATTACTAGACTAAACAAAAAGAAGAAAAAATATCAACAAAAATAAAATAAAATAGAAAGTTAGAAAAATAATTACAAATTCATAAAAGTACAAGTGATTTATACATTAAATTGTGCAAATAAGTGTTGTATTTTTATGAATCTACAATTATTTTTTTTTGCTTTTTATTTTTTTGATATTTTTGCAAAGAAAAAAAAAGAATAATTCAATATAGATTAACATTCTTATTAAAAAATTTACTAAAATTATAAAACGTCAAATATAATTGATTGTAATAATAATAATATTTCAATATCTAATAACATTTGTACACAAGTAAAATTTTTAGTAAGAAGTTTGTGCATTATATTTATGTATATATATTATATGAAGATAAATATTAATTGAAACTTATATTATTGGATGTATAATAAATTAAAAAATAATACTTATAATAACATATCATTTTAAGTCAAATTACAAGATTAACCAGCTAATAATAGCCTAATTGATCACCGTGACTTTCTTAACGACTAAAGAGTTAAATTAAGGAGACAAACACTTTATGTTTTGCAGTAGGTGATAATCTAACAACTAACACTTGAATTTCACCAATAAAAAAATAAAAAATAAAAGAAAAAAGTCAGAATTGCAAGATTAAGATTATCTCAATGATGATTGTGTAGAGAATCTCAATCCTTACTTAAACTAGCATTACAAGCTTATTGATTAGTGTATAGAATCTCAATCCCAGATTTAAGACCTCACGGAAGTGAGACAATGGGAAAGAAACAGACCAAGTAAGGCTTCCGATTTGGGATTTTGCAGTGAAAATCAATATTTGAAAAAATTGCTACTCACATCATTAGAATTTGTAAAGGGAGAATCAACATATGTACCTTACCCTAAATTATTTTTATTTAACTAGGCCTGTAATTAAAGCACATAAACATTATATATCTTCTACAAAACAGATATGGCAGAAGATGCCATTTAGGCTCCTGCAATTATGAATCTGAATATCAATTTCCAATATGTCAAACCCTCATAGAGACATCACATGCATGTGAAATTGAGCTATCATATAAACCAATTATATCAGTTACATCTGAAATTTAAAAAAACAAAAACAAAATTACAAAAGACCAGCTCTGATGTAGATCCCAATGGCTAGCATAATGTAATTCCACTAGAAGCAATGTCCATGTCCATAGGATCAGATTGCTTTGAATTCATGATTTCAAAGCTTCTCTTCGGAGGCTTCACTGCCTCTGCTTCTTCTGAGGAATGCATTCAATCAACACCAAACAAAAGCCTCTCTCTCGAAAATAAATTATTTATATAAATTTTTAAGGGAAGGGTGAAAAAGGAGGAGCCCTAAATATCAACAATAAGAATGGCATGAGGGAATATATGTATGACTTTTGTATGATTGTGTGTGTTGGTACTACGGATCGAGGTTGTATACTTTTCTTAAGCAGTGCAGCAAGGGTTTTTAAACACAAACCGGAAGAAAACAAAACACAGGCAACCCTCTCGGTCTATTAAAAGTAAAAAACAAGAGAAGAGACGAAGGAGTTTGAAGTCCGTCGAAGGCGTCCCAAGTACGTTTGGTCCCTTATTAAGTACTTGCTGTTACCACTTAAGTTATAGGAGAGAGAAGAAAAGGAAGTATTAGTTAAGTTATAAGAGAAAAAGGAAAGAAAATAGGAAAATTTACCCATAAGTCCTAGTTTTTGAAACGTTGAACTATTTACTCCTAAAAGTTTTCTTATGCTCTATTTAGTCCCATTTTTACATCAGCATGATGTAAATAATGTAAATGATCTGATGTTTCATTCTATAATTTCAAAATTTATTGAAATCTGATGAACATTAGATGTTTTTCATCCTATATTTTCAAACATTATTGAAATTTGATGAACATTAGATGTTTGAAATCTAATGTTTGCAACATGACTCTGATGTTATTAACATTGTATCTGATGTTATTAACATTGTAATGGGACCTTTCAGTCTATAAGAAAACTTTTAGGACTAAACAGTGCATAAGTTATTAATTTGGGATTTATTGGTGCATCCCCCTTGAAAATAAATAATTATGATTTTTTTTTTTAAATAAGTAAGAAATAAAAGAAAAGAAATGATTGTGATTTCTTTCTTTTTTATTTAGTTAGATTTTATAAGAGAAAAGAAAAAAAATTATTTTATGTTATATTACCAAAGTAACCTTTTTATATTTTCAATCATTTTATTTTTTTTTTATTTTTATAGGGACAAAATTGGTATTATGAAAATATAAGAATATGTTGATTTCTTTTCTCTCCCAATCTCTCCGCTTTTGGAAAGATTGAAAATGAGGATCATAAGATAAATGAGTTTCTCTTTATTTCTCTCCACTTAAATTATCCAAACAAGTTAGAGAAATACTCCCTCCGTCCCAAAATATTAGCCCTTATTCCATTTTTCATTGTCCTAAAATATTAGTCCTTCTTCAAAAATCAAGTACAAAAATAATATAAATTTTCTATTTTGCCCTTCTTTTAAATTAATAAACAATATAAAAAGTACAATTATGACATTGATATTCCCAAAAAATGTACTATCAAAAGGATAATTTTGGAAAACCAACTTTTTTCAAATGCAATAATTGTACTACCAAAAAAAGTTGGATTCCCCAAAATGGACCATTATTTTGGGACGGAGGAAGTATATGTCTCTTTATTTATTTTCTTTTTTTTTTCTCTCCAAATCACTTAATCCAAACATAGCGTTAGTGCGAACTTCTAGTTACAATGCATTTTGTTTGGAATTTTTAAAATTTTTTAAAATATTTAATCGATTTGTTTTGTTTTTTAAATTTAATTAATTTTGATATATTTAAAAAAATTTAAAAATTCATTTGATACAATAAAATACAAAAATATATTTTAAAAAATCATATTTTTTTTTGTATTTAATGAATTTTTTTATAAAAAAAATCACAAATATTATTGTACTATTTCAAATTATCTAAAAAATAAAAAAATTACTTAAAATATGAAAAAAAAATTCATTAAAAATAAAAAATAAATAAAATAAAATAAAAACTTAATTTCCAGAAATACAAACCTAACCAAACCAGGTGAATGTGATTTTCTCTTTTTACATTACTAATTTTTAATTACACCTCTCATAAATAAAATAAAAATTATTTTTTACACCTTTCATAATTTTAAAATTTAACATTTGTAACACTTAATATTTTGAAAATCAAACTGGATCGATTGATTCAACTGGTTGACCCTTGCTTTAATTCGAAAACCAACCTAATTTCGTCAAACTGATGAAACACATGACAAATGCACGCATGAGCTTAGAGCATCTCCAATGGTGTTTGTTAAAATAGCATTACTATTGTTATAATTTGGCAATAAATAGTACTATTTTGCCAAATTACAGTAATGGTACTCCAATGGTCACTTGCTATTTTAGTAAATTTTAACCAACTTTCCCTCCAAATTTGTAGGTGTTGTTTGGATATAGGTTTTTTAGTGATTTTTTTTTTTGTTTTTTTTTGTCTTTTGTGACCTTTTTTTTAATTGTTTCTAAAAAAAATTATATATTTATATTATTCCCGACCAGACAAATATAAAAAAATGAAAAAAATTGAAAAATTGAAAAAAAAAATTAAATATAATTCACCTCACCAAAAAATATATCACTACAAAAAAAAAAAAACAAATTTATCAGGAGGCAAGGACAAATTTAAATTGTAAA